>VKOC01001139.1:0-141528 GCA_009364415.1 Spea multiplicata | reverse complement strand
TGCGTGTTATACACCAGTGCGTGTTATACGCCGATAAATACGGTAGTTTGATGATTTTTCTTTTAAATTGAGATGCCTGCGTTCAAGCTGAGAGATCCAAAAACTGTGGGCTGCTTGTGGCCCTCGAGGCTTGGATTCATGCATCCCTGCACAAAATATATGCCTGGTATGTCCTGTGGAGAATTAGGTCCTGCGTTGTTGTAGGATCAATGTGGATTCTTGCAATTTGTCTCTCTCTTCCACCAGACAATAATTTATTCTCAAAAACACTGTTAACAAAAAGACATTGGTGTCAGCGCACTTGAGATCCCTGAGCCATTAAATACAAGTTTCAGTAATATCTTGGAAAGGGGCAGCCAACAGCCATTCTTCAAGCCAAGGATGAGGCTCACTAAAGCATCAAAACTGAGTTGAACAACTTCCCTGATATAGAATGTCAGATGTGTGCTAATACGATGGAAAAGAGAGTTTGAACAGCTTGACAAAATAAAGTATATTTTACATGGTCTTTGAGCTTTGCTCATACATCTGACACCAGAAGGGTTAGGGTACCAAATACAATTTCAGCCTTAAACAAGAAATGAACAAATACAAAATAAACAACTGGAATGAATAATAATAATAATAATAATAATAATAATAATGATAGATGAAGATGAAAATGATATTCAAATTCCTGTTACGTTAAATGTAATTGATTTTTCTGTAATTCTTATACATATTATAAAAAATGGTTTGATTTCTCCTGGAGTCAAATCTCTAAAAAGAGAACCAGCAGGAGGGTTGAGGATTCAGCTCCCTTACTTTACTATTCAGTATGAAGGAGCAAGGCTGACAATCTTTACCCAAAGAAGAGCTGAGCTGGCCCTGTATAATGTATAATTCAATCTGTGAAGAGATTAATGAAATCTTGGTGATTTAACTATACATTATACAGGGCAGCCAAGCTCTACCTGCAGCAGAAGCTTTATTCGGGATGGTCCTTTATAACGGACAGTTAAGAAGCTGAAACACATACGTGTGTAGCATTGCAACATTGGCTTTGTCATATGTGGTTTAATAAATGTACTGGCATGTGCACCGTGTGTATTACTATGTAATGGGAATTATCATGTTGCATGGCTGGTTTTAAATGGGGACAAGTCAGAAACTTTGGAAAAAGGAAAAAAAAATACTAGTTTTTTGCCAGCCAGTTATCAGAATCAGGCTTTACAAAAAAATATAAAATTGAAGAATCCATGATTGTGGCTTCTTACTGATATAAACACTGTAGCAGATTCTATTTCTATAAAAAAGCCACATTTCCTACAAATCTAAAGCAGTATAACCAATATGAAGGCAATGTAAGATGGTACACAAGATAGAATCTTACCTGCTGAGGTTTGGGACCTGGGGCAACAAACCCCCTACTCCTAATCTGCCATAAAAACAGCAATGGCTGAAAGTAAACCCAAAATTTACACCTCCTGTAAATTACACCTCCTGTGACAGCCTCTCTACAGCTAAAAGTAAATAACAACTATTTAGCGAGACTCCCCCATCATAAAATTAGATTCATTTCATGCAATAAACACTCTTAGACCCCGCTGGTCTCTTATCTGAAAAAAAGGTAATAATCATGGTGTTTTTTTAACCTAAAATACACATTTATTATTATTATTATCTGTGTATATAGCTCCAACGTATTCAGAAGGCCAATTATGTAAAGACATAAAGTGTAGTTTATAATATAAAATATTACAGACAGAATCACGCAACGCAAGGGATATAGAGGGCTAATCATTGGGAGGCGACATTTTTAATACTTAAATGTTTCTGAATAATTTTAGCGTTCCTTCAAAATGCCTACTTGGTGGGAACTTCCCTAAATGTATTACTGACAGTTAAATTAGATATTTCCTTTCTGGGGGGGGGCGCAGGTAAAGAAACAGAGTTTCCCATCATCCCATCAAGTCTGGCAACTCCTTGATGTAAAGACTCAACAATGGCCATATGCCTTTCTCATGTATGTTTAAATTTCCTAATGTATCAGCCCTCTACCACTCTTGCAGGGATGGCTGTTCCACTTATCTACCCCTCTCCTGTTTATATATTATATATATATATATATATATATATATATATATATATATATATATATATATATATATACTATAAAGTTTGACGTCACTGTTTTCATGGAAACATAATTGTAAACGATCAATTAGCCTTTTAAAATTAAACTTGGATTAGCGAACACAACGTTCCATTGGAGCACAGGAGTGATGGGAGTGATAAAGGTCCTCTGTACACCTATGAAGATATTCCATTAAATATCAGATAAATATCATTTCCAATAGTCATTTACATTAACCCTGTCTGTGCTGTATTTCTGATCCATTTCATGTTATTTTTCCTTGTTATTTAAAAAGCAAGGAAATTTCTAAGCGACCCCATACTTTTGAATAGTAATGTACATAATATATATGTCGATTGTGGTAGAAAAGTGAAACATACATATTTTAGTAATTTATACCATCTATGACTATTTGCAAACCAAATCATGGCCCTAAAATATTGTTAATGTAGCGTAATATTTACAACTGTATTTAACATATTTTCTAGATATATTCTATCCATTTTTAGAAATGCCTTAATGTATCTTGGGTACAAATGTATTGCAATGTATCTTGGGTACAATATTATTTAATTTTAATTGTAGTTATGTTTGTAATATTTTTTAATACTTGTAGTTATTTGAAGAGACATTAAAATGTGATTCTGTTCCTGTTTAACCCCATTCATTTTTTGAAAGTTTAACTCCTTGGCTACTGGATGGCAGTAACTAAAAGGGCTTTTTTAATAAAAATTACCAAAAAAATGCTGGTTTTGTTGACTATTTAGGAGTTGCTGGATACAACATCTCCCAACAATCTCAGCCAGCCAGACACAGCTGAACTTAAGGTTTTGGTTAACTGTGTTATGTTATACAGAGAACAAAGAGATGACTTGCAGGACTCCAGTTGCTCAGGACTCCAACTCCCAGTATGGTGCCGGACTGGAACGCCGGAGTGGTATCAGAGGCCAAATATCCCTGACTTAGAACTTTTGGTCCCTTCTTCATGCATAAGTCAGACTAATACATGGGGCATAGTGTTTGTGATGTGTTTGTCTGTTTGTTTATCCTACATAAACAGGAAAATAAATGGTGTGGAATACACTTTGCAGTAAATGTGTGTCCCATGAATGTATATTGTAATGTATTGTGACCTCTCTGATTGAATTTGCTCACAGCCTTTTGAAGGGTCTCATTAGCTTAAACCAGCACCGGGAAAGCATTAAGGAATAAAAGCAGTTTATTGTATGGGTAATATGCATGGCCGGTGTGATCACTCTCAGCCATGTGTATTAGTAATGTGTATTTAAAGGGTCTGTCTCTCAGCCAGTGGATCCTGCCACCTTCTTTCACCCACATGAACTTTAGCTTTGGAATTCTCTCAAGACTTTTTTACTGCTTTCTCTTGTTGATGTCCTCTTCTTTGTGAAGTCTCAGGTCTTGATTGTGTGCGTTAATTAGTTGCTAACAGCACTATAATGCGGGTGTGATGGATAACCATGTCATTAGCACTCACCCCTGTGATTCACATCTCCAGCAGGGCAAGGGTTACCCCATGTTGAGTACATGATTTGTAGATTTAGTCTAAAAAAAAAGAAGAGATTTATCCTTCCAGACAGTGGACTTCCATTATCCATTCTGAACCTTTCCACAGCATCTTCTTCCTCTCCAAAAGAGACATCAATTACATTTCTTTTACCAAGGAAGACTCTTCTTAACCCTTTGAGTGCCTCCTGTGTTGCTCCTATCTCTGGGTTTTAAAGGGCATCATGCACCATAAAAAATATTATATGTTTCAATACTAATTTCGTTGAGCCAATGCATTACTTCAAAGTCTCTCTGGCACAAACTCTCTATTACAGAAAAAAAAATGTTTCGATTTCTCCAAATCCCTTTATAAATGACTACTATTAATAATGATAATCTAATTATCTAAATAATAATAATAATCTAATTATCTAAATAATAATTATAATACATAATCAAACCTAACTACCGTTTTTTGACCCCTGATTATCACAATAGCCAATCCTACCCATGAGATCAGAGGACTCTCTTACTAGAATAAGAGGCAGGCAGATGTCCCTGGCAGTGAAAGGGTTACACGGACAAAAGCGATCCATTATGTGTTATATATATATTTTTTCTGCGATCGGTGTTTACAATTTTCTTAAATCCCCGTACATGTGTAGAACATATGGATACATAAAACAATAACCCGCCATAATAATTCACTTTGCAGCATAACATGCCTGACTAAAATGACTGCGTGTTGTAATCTGACATGCTTTTGCTTCGGTTCATTTGTCACGCTCCGTATTCGTAAACCGAATCACTGAATTCGAATCTAGAACGCGGAGTGAGTGCCCGCTCCGATCCGTTGGTGCGCTCGGCTCGTCGCCCGGCTCCGCTCGGATGGGGAACGGTGAGACTTTTCGGTGACTTCCTTCAGGGGGGTTAAATAAATGAGCCATTTCATGCCATCAGATAATCGCCGACCCAAAGGTTAGATAATCTGCGGTAAACAGACCCTACCGACCGTGATGTTTACACAACAATTAGACAAATAAAAGCCCTATGAAGCCTTAATTACCCCCCATCAACTGGGCAAAACATGGGGCAGCTTTTCTAATAGTTTTCAATTAAGCACAGGAAATTAAAAAAATAAACACATATTATATACATATATATTATTATATTACCGTATATATTTATATATATATCTTTACGAGTACACAGATCGAGATGTATTTATATATATATAATCACACCACACGTATATATGCTGTTGGACAATATATATCGTATATGAATAAACACCGAATGTAACTAAAACCATCCCGGTGCAGATCAGATATAAAACCGGAGAGTGTGCGGGGAAAAAAAGGCACCAGGCTATCCACAGCTGGGTTCTTCTAGTCCTAGCCGAACTACAACTCCCAGGGGCCTTTGCGACAAGCAGAGCCTCTTTGGCTCGCTGGAGCTCAGGAGCTGCCCATCAAGTGACGTCACGGAGATTAGCGCTCGGGGCTTAGTGCGGGTGGGTTGTGCTCATGGCTAATAAGCGCTTTAGAAGTTTGAGAGCGCGGAGGCAAGTGTCACACGAGTCTGCCTTATATGGGTGAGGTCCAGCGGGGCGACGATCCGCTAATGCAATGTGAAAAGGAGACCTCTGCAGTCTCCATCCCATCATTTGTACAGAAGAGCTGCAGGAGGCTGGAGACCTGGAGACAGCCGTAGAATGAGACGCAGGAAGATCGCGGTTGCAGCTGCCTTCTGCCTGTCCTTCTTCCTCGGCACTTTGCTTAATTTACTGTGTGTTCCAGGCTTTGATCATCACCAGCGGTTCCAGACCGGGGTCACCCCCGTGCCCCTGGGGGCATCCTGGCAGGGGAAAGGGGGCTCCTTGGACTTGCTCAAACAGCTCCGGGAGAGGTACAAGGAGGTGATCCGCTACAGAGAGCATCAAGCCCCGGTGTCAGCCACAGGGAGGCTGCTGAGACCGCTGGAGCGGAGGCTCATGGACCTAGCCCAGAGGTCCTCTGACCCGCGGCAGAAAGCCAAGGGGTCCCCCTCCGAGCAGGACTCGGTGCCGGTGCCGCAGCTCAGCTCGAAAATCGACGTGTCTCTGCGGCCACCTCTGTTGGGATGCCGCGATATCAGCAACGGAACCGACGTGCGCTATCTGGGCTCCGGCTACACGAAAGCCGTATATAAATCCGTCCTGAACGACACGCTGTCGGTGGCGCTGAAATCGGTGGATTTCGGGGGACATGATATCCAGAACTGCGTGAAACAATACGTGACCCTGGAAGAGTGCTACCGGCTGGCCTCCTTCAAGATCGTGAAAGAAATGATCCTCCTGCAGAGACTCCGGCACCCCAACATCCTACAGGTAAACCCAGCAAGGGTTAATGGCATCTCCCGATTTACAGGTGAAACGCATGGAATACTGCGAAATATATGCATAATATCCATCAATCATATATATATCCATCAATCATATATATATATCCATCAATCATATATATATATCTATATCAATCATATATATATCTATCCATCATATATATCTATATCAATCATATATATATATCCTAATATAATGCACAGTGTTATCAGTGCCCTACCCTGTATGTAAACAGATCATATACATTAACTGCTATTATTCTATACTGTCCTGACAACATAGAGTTAAATCAGGCACACTTCATATTGCTGGTGCCGGGGGGGGGGCTCAATGTGAACCCATAATAAAGAGAATTTTAAACTTTTTTTTACAGTAAAATGTTTGATTGCCTGGACCAGATGCATTTGCTGTACCTTAGATATGAAACACATTCATAGAAGCACTTGAAGGGGGGCTTTAAAAAAACAACAGACATAAAAAGCAGAATTCTATTGGAATTTGGAATGTAATCATTGAATAACATTGTGATATTAATCATTTATTATTTAATAATTACACACATACAGTATATATATATATGTGACAACCCCCCCCAGTGGAGGTGGATCAGGCTGATCTCTCTTCTGGCCTAGCTATGGTCTTTTTTTTTTGCATTGGAGGGTAAATGGTTAATTTTCAATTCATTTCATTAAACACAGCGCTGGAAGGATAAGTGGCAAGTGCGTAAAGTCGCTGGCGTTAAAGGGGTTAACACTGCATTTGCTTACAAAGGGCCTTCCATATTTAAAGGGACAGTATGCACGGCGCTGATTCCGCTCCCCATTCCTTCTTTTTTTTTTTTTTCGGTCTCAAGCTGCAGAAGTGTAAATCAAGTCCAGTCTTTCAAGCCAGGAACAAAGGTATCTGTGTGTCCTGACAACACACATCCACTGTAGAATCTTTCGCACGATTGATAATTATAAAAATATTGTGCGGAACGAGTTTTCCTCGGCGAGAGACAAGCGCTGTCATTGTTAATTCTCTATCTGACAATGAGAATTTTTATCAGAGCCCATTCTTCGTAATAAACAGGGGGGCGCGATGATACAAAGTGTTAAGCGATCGAAACATCTGTGCAAATCTGTTTACAAACGAATAATGCGGGTCCGGTTCTTTGTGAATACAGATGTGGCTGTCATACTAAGAGGGGGGAGCGCTTCGCTAATCTGCGGCTGATTTCAATCGTTTCTGTACCATTTGCCTTGAATGTAAATCATATTGTTGGTAGCGTATAGATTTCCAAAATGCACTATTTTTATATTAATTATAGTGCTATAATGTATGTGCGTGTATGTATGTATATATATATACTGTATGTATGTGTGTGTGTGTGTGTGTGTGTGTTATATATATATATATATATATATATATATATATATTACTGTGTGTATTCAGATACAAGAAGCGTTCCCTATATACCCTAAATGGGGGATACATTAACTGCAGTAGACTTTTTATATACAGGGGGTACAGTAACATTTTAAATCTTACCCAGCTAGCTATAGGTGGATTGAGCCCTTTATTATAGCTCTTTACGTGACTTATTCCAAGTTGCGTGCAGTGATATGAATATGGATGTTATTGGGTTAAATGAATGTCTGGACATCGTTTTTAATTATTTAAACGTTACGTGTGAATTTTATAAGGTGATCTGACCGCCGCTATACGGATAAACCAGTTCTTTAGAATCTTTAGTAAAAAGCTGAATATATAAGTAGGAGGTTTGAATTTATTTAAAAAAAATCTGGCCTTATTGTTTATAAAAAAAAAAAAAGTAAAATGCCATTTTTTGCGATTTACGAAAAGAATAATGTGTAATATATTTAGTATTTTTTTTAATACATTTTTCTTAATTGGTAAGATTATCCTGGAAATTCACGCCAGTTCTATACGTTAGTAATATAGAAAACGTAAGCTCTGCCAGGAGTAGGAATTGCTACTATCCTGGATCTCCAAGCAGGGTTGTTAATATGTCGTCGTTGAAACGTGCCATCATCCGCGCCATCATCGGAACATAACGCAGACAGATAAACATACTTTTTCTGATAACCATCTACAGCGAGGACTGAAAATCATGACTTTGCACAGAAAATGAGTTTTCCTCCTCCTCGGGCAGCTCTCCCCCCCCCCACCCTACCCTGTGCAGCCAATAGAAGGAGGTGAGGTTCATTAGAAACACATTATTGTTCCTGGACCGGGCAATTATGTCATAAATTAGCAGTTGCAAATCACAAGTTGTCTCTGTGTGTAGGTGATGGAAGCCGCCTGCAAGAAAACGCCATCAAGCTAAAAGGGTTTCTATAGAAAGATGTGCTAACTTGCGATTTCCACCTACAAATCCGGTTAACCTCCTCCTGTCCAAAACAAAACGTAACTTAACATTTATAGCCTAGACGTCATTACGGCACGTGGTCACGGGGATATGCCTTGCAGCCTATGGCCTATCTCTCCGTATAAATTGGAATACTTGCGTTTTAAGTATTATCTGATCTGCCTTCAATAGGTCAGTCCATGAGTTTGCTTTGTTAGGTATCAAGACATGAGATTGTATTCTTGATGAGCTACAAGTTTCAAGCAGCTCATATCTCCAAACCCTCTTGATCGTAGGCTCCCAGGTCCTTCAAACGCCACGGTGTTGGTTTGTCTCGGTTAGAACTATAACACGATTCTGTGACCAGACAAAAAGGCTTATGAGGTCATAGACCTACCTGTTGGCGTCTAATACAAACTTGTAATTAAATGATACAACTTTAAGTTTTTGTAGATTTCTGATGTTTGGCTGGATGTGGTTTTTTTTCTCCAAGAACAGCGAAATCTCTTGAAGATATCTGGACTTTAATCATGAAGTGTAGCCTGCGGAATAGCAATTGTAGGCTTTTCATTCAGTGCTTATTCTGTCTGCTTACCATGTACCATCGTGCAGTCTGATCCATGTCAAATAATTGGGGGGGGGGGGGACAGCTCAAGAAATTAGGGCTCAGAAAAGTAAATGGCGTGCAGTTCCAAGAACGCTGCGAACACCAAATCCAGAAGCGTACGGAGCAAATCTCTTACTTGGTCGATTTATGATTCTATCCTTGGCTCTCTTTGGAGTAGGTTGGGTTCTTTATACATTTTAGACGCCACTTCTCGGCATTGCTTGAGTTTCATGCATTCCTTTCTAAAGAGCCATTGTGACGGGCAGGTGCACATCCATTAAAATGGAAATGTATTTGGTTTGGAGGGTTGTTCATTAAAACAGATTTAATAATGAGGGGCATTTGGGAAGAAGGGGGATTTGGGTCAATGATTTATTGTAACACCAGGCTTAGCCGTCCGCTAATTGCCTTCCAGTTGCTATGTATCAAATAAAACTGATGGCCTCCACCGACCGGGCTGCACTTTTTTTTTTCTTCTTCTTCTTCTTAACTCATCTTGAAAGTTAACGGTTCATTAAAAAAACAAATCCTACAAAGTATTTGTGCTACAAAAGCCCTCTTTTTATATTAACAAGTTAAAAAAAAATATTTCAAGGGAAGGCATCCTAGTGCTTGTGTTTTTTAAAGTGAAAACATAGTGATTTGAAATTGGTTTTAAGTAATAAAAAAAAAAAACCCTTTGGTGGAGATTAATTTAGGATGGGGAGATTTTTATAAGCCTTGTTTACAATCAGGGGAAATGGCTCTTTAGAATCAGAATGTACGACTTTCCACCTTTGTAACCCCCCCATCTTGAGTATTAGTACTCTTCTTGATATTAGCGTGCACCCCTCTAAAACTCTGTTCTATACCCAAATTTACACAATAGGTGTCCACAAACGAGCTATACATACATACACACACACACATACGTACACGTCCGTTCAAAAGTTTAGGGTCACTTAGAAATGTCCTTGTTTTTAAAAGAAGCAATTTTTGTCCTTAAAAACACTGACATTTTTAACGGACCATCTTCATAGGCAGACAGGGGCCCTTTATCACTCCCATCACTCCTGTGTTCCGATGGCACGTTGTGTTCGCTAATGGTTTAAGTATAAAAGGCTAACTGATCATTAGAAAACCCTTTTAGCGCAAATTTCCTTGAAAACCGCTAAGTGACTAACTTATATTATTAGAAGGAAGAGGGCGCACCAGGACTTTTACATAAAAAAAACAAAACACTTTTTAATTCAAAATCTGGGGTTTACATAAAGAAACTCAACGCTTCTGTCCTACCTGGGCATTTTTGTGATTAAATGTAATAAAATTCCCCAGGTGGGACTGAAGCGCCGGGTTTTCTTTATGTAAGCGTGGCGTTTGATGTGCGCTCGCTTTCTTCCGGTCTGTTTCCGTCTGGGGGTAGCACCCAGGCATTGGTGGGCTCGGTTGCTTCCGTATGATATAGATCCTATGCGTTAAACTGAACGGCCCTGTCGCAGGCGACACTGAAGTCTGCTGGTTATTTTCCCGTTGCAGTAGTTGATGCAGAACATTTGCCGTCGATTTACTGGAGTTCTAACATTGTTTGTATGAACTCCGGTTGATCTGTACAATAAATCTGTTACCCATGAAGGAGCTGGATGTGTGGGAATCCTTTTTCAAATGCACTACAAGTGTGCAGTAAATAAAGTAAAATACGGAGGACCCTGACAAGGAAATGTCCAATTATTACATTAATAGTTTTTGGGGGGACAAAAATTAGGCCCTGTAAACTGTCCAATAGCAAAGTACAAAAGCACACTTTTTCATTAATTGGATATTGTTGCAATTTACTGAAAGGAGCAATATTGGGTTGTTTTTTTTTTACCCAATTATTTTGGACTGAGAATTAGATTTTTTGGCACAGTCCAAAATGTTTTTATTTAATTTTATTAACTTATAGACTTTTAAGAGTCAACACAAATAAATGTTTTTTCCCAGAAACATGTAAAACTGACTTTTGATGTTTGACACAATATTGACATTCTCAGAATGTCGAGATGTTTATTCGGAGCGGGGCCAATCATTACCTCACGGCAGGAGGCCTACGCTTTCAGTTATTGTCTGCGGCCTGACGCCGATTTGCATTTGTTAAGTTAATTAAGGATGGGATTTGTAATTGTTGATTGTGTTAATGTACTTAACATTCTTTTTCATTTCCATTGTATTCCATTGTTTTACTTATTTATTAAACATGGTTCTGTAAACCAGGGTTTCTTATGAACTGATAATGAATCCTCAGTCTAGTGTTTGATGTTTCCTACGAGAAGACAATATACATAAATAATATCCGTATTCTCGTAATACTAAGATATTTCATGCCTGTCAGTTGCTTGTTTGTGAACAGGTGAACTGAGCACTGTTTAACTAGCTACTATATGGAATATGGCACATATGTATATATATAATGTATATTAATTATATATATATATATATACAAATGTTGTAAGTGTGTGTGTGTATGTATATATATATATATATATATATATTTCTGATTTTAGAACACTACTGCAGGGATAGGTTAAGCAGTAATCAGGACGTAGTTAAAAATGTGTAGCCTGGTAAATATAATTTTTTCCCTGAAATACAGTAACAGTAAAACATGACGCAATATGGAGGCTAAATGAATGATCAATGTGCAAGGCCTTCGCTTATCTAGTCTCTCGTAGGCTAATTATTAACCACAAGATTCAAAACAAATGCATCCCTCTGTGACCCGCTGCCTGACAGTTAAAGGGTGATGGGGTAAGGGTCAAAAAGGGGTTAAAATTTCAGTTAAAGCGGATCTGTCACTTTTCCCACAACTTGCATTTTATTCTGTACGCTAAATAAAACCATGCACAGAATTGCATATGTATTTGAAACCAACCTTATTTGTCTACAATGGGGGAGGCCCTCTTAACTTTCTGGTCTCAAGACCTTCTTGATTATTCCTCCCCGTTGAATTATGTCTATTTCCAGTAGCTGCTGGATTGGTTTTGACGATTTTTAATCGGGGGGGGGGGGGGGAAAAGTTCAGGAAAGGAAATTGATTAGTTTTAGAACATTTGGCATATTTTGTCACCAAATTTTAGTAAATTAATTCATTATCTCCGAAACAATGACACTGACTTAAAAAAAAACCAAAACATATAAACTAAAATTAATTTAGACAAAAATTTAAATTCTAAAATTTCACTGTAAGCTGCTGAGCCGGCTCTCTTTACCCAATGTATCCGTTTTGTCTCAGTCTGTCAATTCTGGATTAGTCGGAGCCTTTAAATATATTTACTGTAAGAAGCGCTGCGTACATCGTTGGCGCTGTACGAATACACGATAAAAAGAATTCTCGTTATAGCCACCTCTCTGGTGCGCAGACGGTTAATTCCACATAATCATTTCGCAACCTGTCTCTGGATTTTAGGGCCAGTCCCTTTCCTGAAATCCCTCTTCCTTGTCTCTCTCTCTCTCTCGCTTAAAGAATAGGAGTCTCTTGTAAAGTGAGTGTTTGCCTTTTGCAGTAATTGCCCATCAAATGTTATGACTTGCGTATAAAAGTGAAAGTTACCACATTCTGCTCGCCACTGATTTTGTTAGTAAAACATGCCGACATCCGTTACATATTACAGCTTTCTACCTGACTTTTCTATTTTTTTTTTTTACTTTTTTTTTTTTTACTAGATCCAACCCCACGCGAGTTCTTAACGTTTTGGTCTCTCAAGCCACAAAGGGGTTAAGGAAAATGAAGTAATGCAATCAGCCGAGCCAGTCTAATATGATCAGTTCCTTATTTACTGTAATCATATTTGGCGTTCGGTTCATGCTTCTTCTTCTTCTGAGTGCTGCTAATTCTATAATTTCAGTCTTTAAAGGGATTGCCTTTTTTATTCTTCCTTTAAATCGTATAATGAGAAATAACATCAATTTGTATATTTTAAGTGCTCTTAACCACCGAGGTGCCTTAAGGGCAGACAACACGGGTGCATGGGGGAAAGCGGTTAACCCTTTGTGTCTCGGTTATATATAGGCTACTGTGCTTAAAGTGATACTACATTTTATACTTTTTTTTTTATATATATATATTTTTTTTTTCTGGCTAATCTAATGTGTAATAGTACTCGCTTTTCTTCTCTTTGAACTTTTTATCTCGGGACACTTGGAGAGGGGATGTGGGTGTTGTACACAATAACATGACCTCTATGTAAAAGCTTTCCTGGAAGTATAATCCTAACTTAAACATGAATTTTATACATGAGCGAGTTTATTCCCAGGATTTGTTTCCCTAAGGCCAAATTGTTATGTGATGCACTACTTGTTATGTCCTGTTTACTCATTGTACAGCGCCACGGAGTAGGATGGTGCTATATAAATACCGGAACATTCTTCTCGGTGGTAGGCGGTAGTGATATGTAAGACTCGTTAAAATAAAAGTGACTAGCGAGTCATCTTTGATTACGTCAAATGGAGGACAGATACAAATAGGGAGGGAGGAACAGGCCTAGCTATTAATAAGCAGGAATTAGCGCGTGGAGGAGTGAAGTCTGTCGACGGTAACCGAGCCAGCACAGGATAGACGTAACTGAACTGTCACAATGTAACAGATAAGCATAGATAGATAATTTAACCTGTATTAATAAATCCTGCGAGTTCTGATAAAACGGCAGCGTTTTAAGGTTTTTCTGTCAAATTACAATATTGATTTAACACTTTGACACTTAGGGTTAATTTACATTTTTTATGTAAGAAGATGTTATGACCTTCAGGAACTTAACACAAAAATTTAACATACATAATTAATCACTTTATAGCTATAAAAGCACGATCCACCACTTGGATTTTTAAAATGCCATAGTTTTTTTTTTTTGTATTTTTAGAATTTTTTTTTTTTGGTACACTGGAAAAATGTAAATAAGTCTACACAGTGCATCCGATTTCTATTTTAGGGTTTCACATATTGCCTTGTTGATTAGGGATTTCAGGAATATATAATAGCTTTTTTTTTTTTTTTTTTTTTTGCTCATTTTTAAAAATGCAATGAATATATAATAAAAAAAAAAATTACATTTCTATAGGTTGCTGAAAATGTTACTTGCAAAATAATAATTAATAAACTATTAATTACTTTGTGGTTTAGAAATCCTGAGCAATGAATGGCATTAACAAGTTTGTAATATTAATGCAAAAATATATACATTTTTGTGAAACTATGGTTAGAAATAAATTATGCTAAAATAACAATTTCTAACAACTACATATTTACGCATTAACAAACTTAAATGTTTTATAAAAAAAATACTAAAATAAATAATTTTAAGATGTTATTAATCAGAGATCAGCTTTGCTTCTTTGTTGTTTAGATTATAGAAATGTGTAATTTTATATAATTATTAACCTTATACGCGTTCTATAAAAATGCAGAAAAAATCTACATAATAATGTAGTAATTGTCCTAATATATGTATTTTATTTTGATAAAATTATTATTTTTATTTTTTTTTATATACCACATTTCAGAATATTATTACCGCTCCCTGCTAGGTATCTGCTATCTTTCTTGTATTTGTTAAAGTTATTGCTTCAATTATATTTAAACTGTGAATTTACGGGACTCGCAATAGTAGATTTGGTATTGAAGTTTCACGAGACCGCCATACCTTTATTGGCATGTTTGCTTCAATTTCTGGATGTAGTTTCATCCCTCGGTACGCAATTAGCTTCTGATTAGCCCCTGATGAGGTCAGTATTTAGTGTCTGTCCTTGTGGTTTTTGAATTAGCCTTTGCTCTGAAATGTGTTAAAACATATGTTTTTTATATGGGAAGACCAATAGGGTGTTTTTTGCTACCCAGTTTAAAATACATTCATCTCTTTTTTTTTTTTTTCCATGTCCTAATAACATATTGCTTAGCGACATACTTTAGGTAAATATCCCTCTTAAAATTATGTTGTAAAAATAAAATATCAAACTCTATAATATTTTTTTGATCCGTGGGTGATTTGTCAATCAAAGGGTCAATTGATATTGGTAATTGGATTTATTCGGAACTTTTTAGGTGAAGAGTTGTAGTGTGAATAGGTGTTATGAAATAAACTATACTGTTGTGTTTCTGGTCAACGGTCCAAGAGTTGCATAGAATATTATTCTACATGGATGTGTCAAGAATAAAAGGTTTTGTGGTTAATTGCTTATATTTTTTTTCTGTGTTGCTATGTAGTGAAAGGGTCATAAGCATAAAAAGCACCAAATAACGTTCTAGATATAGCATTATGAACATTGGTTTCCATAATGGCTGCCCAAAGTTGGGGATCTAATACCGTTAATTTGATTTGTTAGTAGAGGATGCGAACAGGATGTGGTATAAACATTAATATGTAAACATTTCTGCGTTTTTTTTTAAACTAAACATAGTTTACCTTTTTGTATTTTTTTTTTTTTTACCAATCTAAACCATCACGGTTACCACCACTTCATCTAGTCTAGCCATCACCGAGCTATGTAAATATGACAGTCTCAACTTGGCAAATCCTTTTGTGATCCTCCATTAGTGACCATCTGAGCGCAATAAGGCAGCATGCAGTTTGCAAATACTTACACAACGATGACAGCTTAATAATGCCTTTTATTTTGTGTTTTTGTTCTGGAGTCTTGTATAGAGACCGACCTCTGCTTTTCATTGTCTGGAAGAAGGGCAGCTGTTACTTTCACGTGTGGTTATATGGAATGTGGAAGGGACACGGAATGGCCGGTAACCCACCGTGTAGACTTACGGGGGAAAATGTTACATGGAATAACAAAGCAAATATAACTAATTTTGTATTATCTGTTACTGACCGGGAAGGTAACAATTGGAATCTTGGTTTACACAAAGCTTGTAGGAGTATTACTCAGTCATGCGTTGAAATCAGGCTTCACAAACAAGCCGTTGTGGAGTCCACAGAAAGACGGCTCGCTCTTGGTTGGATGGGAACTGCTACAAGCCGGTTATCTAAATATTCTATCGCTGAGTTTATAGTTAATAAGAGACCTGTTGAGAAGCAGCAAGAGCTTGTAAAAGATATCGCTTGCATGAGACTTGAGGGTAGTCTTGGGAAAGCAGGAGTTGGAGCTAACCTGTAGCTATGTTTATGGGGAAAGAACATATGTTTCTACTTGTATGCATGTTATATATTGTGACTGTATGTACTGGTCCTTTTTTAAGGTTGCCCTGGACACTATGCTGTAGCCGTATTAAATCCTACACTGAAATGTAGGTGCTGTGCTCTGATGCAAACATTGCTAGGGCTGTCCCCCCCCACATAGATGCTAACTTCCTTATCAGGCTAGTTTTTGTTTTAATATGGTAATATTACATTTTTGGAGATAACCACAGATTATGGGAAGGAATAATGTGTAAAGACATATTAGGTGGTCCATAGGCCCTCCAGAGTGAAGGAGAGAAGAGACGTGAGCAGCGGTTTATAAGAAAGGCAGATGGTAGGGAAATGGGTAGAGAGGCATGGTGTTTTGTGATATAGTCCATCAGGTAAGTCGGAGGTAAAAGTCTTCCATAGGCTCTTGTTGAACTATATCTTAAATTCAGCTCTGAGCTTCCCTTGGACCGGATTCATGGTCTCTCGGATTCATGGTCTCTCGGATTCATGGTCCCTCGGATTCATGGTCCCTCGGATTCATGGTCCCGCGGATCATGGTCCTCGGATTCATGGTCCTCGGATTCATGGTCCCTCGGATTCATGGTCCCTCGGATTCATGGTCCTTCGGATTCATGGTCCTTCGGATTCATAGTCCCTCGGCAGTTGCAATGCCACAGGATGGAAGGATCATTGTGGGGAAATGTTCTCTTCTGCCCATATCCACACCGGCTGCTTGAGAACCTTCCTTGTATTATCTCCTACCGCATGCCTTATGGGGTGGTTATGGCTTGAGATAAGGAATGCTTTATTGAGGACTCTGTTCTCATTTACTTCTAATGAGCTTAGCCCTCTGTTTATTAAGGACTGGCTCAAAACCCGCAACATTATTGCTCTCTTCACAGTTTGAGATCCTAGTAAAACTGGAAAGAGATTTATGGCTGTCCAGGAAGCATTGTGTTGTAACTGCATAGTCCCATTCACTTGTCAACAACTAAGAATTTGCGATGTTATGCTAATATGCCACTGTGGAACTGAGCTAAAGATATCCAAGGCCTACTTTAATAGACTGATATCTGTCCTCATCTTTTAATGGTGAAATGTATTGCATTAACTCTACGTGCCCAGTTTATCCCCGTATTTCTTTATCAATAACACAACCTTATCAATACTCGAAAAGGCAACAAAACAATTAGCCAATCAGTAAGTGCAAGGTCAGGTGCATGTTTGGAAATATGAATCTGCATTTTGCCCCGACTATAGTGAATAGTGTCTTGATCTGTTATTTTATTTTCAGCTGTATGGCTACTGCTATCAAGACAATAATGACATCAAAGATACCCTGACTACCATCACTGAACTAGGCTCGCCGCTGGAGATGATTCAGCTCCTACAGTCCTCTTGGGAGGACAGATTTCGAGTAAGTTAAATATTTGTTTAGGATATACTTTAGTAAAATATCTGAACTTGTATTATTGCTAAGAATTCAATATTTGTCCTCATTCGGTTCTAATGTCTGTGCATGCAGGGATGTTATTGAGCACAACACAACAATGTTTTACCGACCTACAGAATACAGTAACCCATTGAAATGTAAATCAGTAAGGAGTTTATTTGTACTCATTAGATATGGATTTATTTTCATTTCAGATATGTCTCAGTTTAGTCCGACTTTTGCATTACTTGGCCCATTCTCCCCTTGGCTCCGTAACGCTACTGGATTTCCGACCGCGGCAGTTTGTTATCGTGGATGGGGAATTGAAAGTTACAGATTTAGACGATGCAAGCATCGAAGAAACTTCGTGTTCCAGCAACTCTGACTGTTTCATGGAGTTCCCAGCAAGAAACTTTACGCTTCCGTGTTCTGTAGATGGAAAGTGTCAGAAGATGAACGAGAAGAGGAATCTTTATAATGCATACAGGTAAAGGAATGATAAACGTAAAATTTTCTAATCCGTAGAATAATGTTGCTATAACCACAACAATCCATTAAGGTCTAACGGTTTTATTATATTTTTACATTTTATTTATATATTTACTGTCTCTTTAAAACCAGTGTAAAATGGCACTTGTTTTTTGTGCTCTTTACATGACATCTAATGAACTTTCCTTTTTTCTTTTCTATTAAGCTGTCTCTTTTTTTCTTTTTTCTTTATTCAAAATCCCCTTTGAACTAACAGAAGCTTTTCTTGTTGCCCTGAATCAGCTTTTCTCCAAAGCACACAACTTAACTGTTGTAGCTAAGAATATCCTCTATCGCTTTCAGCAGACAGTAAACGTGCGAGGATTTATGACAGGTCACATTAAGCTGGGTTTGATGATTTCAACAAAGTAAGAAGGCCGTGCTGGAAACGAGCGTCGGCAAAAGGACTTCTTGTGCTAGCTCTGTATTCAGCTCAATCCAACCGCTAGTAAATAGATTATAAGGGAACTCGGCTGGTTATGGCAAATCAAACCTGGGCAAAAAGAACAAAAATAAAACTACCCTGTTTTTTAGTGGGGAAAAACATATATTTGTGTTCAGATTATTAACTCTTATTAACGCTGGGGGCTCTAGTTTAAAGGGGGAATAATTGATATTTTTCCAGTCTTTATAAATAAGGGACTATATTATTTTCTATCCACTTAATGTCTTATTACTGCTGCAGTCTAGCATCATAAATAATCATTTACTCATTTGCAGCCAACAATTTATACAGCCTTTTACATGGCGTATAAAAGCTCTTCTGTGCTGCTTGCTACATTTTGGAGAGCTGGAGGTCCGGCTATCCCCTGGGGGCTAAGCACAAGAAAAGATGATTGTATGGGTCAGGTCCAGACTGGCCATCTGGCACACTGGGAGAGGTTACTGGGGTGCATTGGTCTTTCAGCGTGCGGCCGCTGGTTGGGGGTACATGCAAGCAGTGGCGCCTACGCCTCTGGCCTTAAAGCACCAGAGTTGATTTTCATCTCCTGTCCAGCCCCAATAGGATACATAACACCAGGGCCGAACCAGCGATTAAAATTGTGCATGTTACGCTGTTACATGTATGTAACTATCTGCAACTGCACACTAAAGAATGGGATCTGTTGCACGAGCACCACTGGGCACTGGCACACCGGGCATTGACCAGGCTTCCCTGATGGCTTGCTTAATGCCTTAGGTAGGGTGACTTGGTGCACAGGTGGGCCCTTTTGAAGGTGCTTATGTTACCTGGTGGTAATTACTTAACTATGTAACTATTTACTACCATTTACTGTCGCGTGGTAATTCCAGGACAGACTCATTTAAACAAAACTTTATAAGTGGTGTGGCTAATGGATTCCAGTTATGTCAACGTAGTCCATCTCTATGGTTTCTCTACGACCCTCTCTATGGTAACACCCAACAAGATCTCACCATTTTGCAAAATAGCTCAGCACAAAACTATTTTTATCTGCTAAAGAATAACTTTGAGAATCAATGGAAGAAGGCAAGCAAATAAACCTTAAAAAAAAAAAAAAAAACCCAGATTATTATTTCTTGAAAATCAAAGTATTCTGACCATCTTTGGAATATTCATGTCCAAAAACAAACAACTAAATAACTTAACAGCAAATAATTTAAGTATTTTTCTGGGGAAACTCAGCACCTGAAATATACATGTAACAAAGTTCAGCGTTTCCAAGTTATTTCTGTCCTTATTCCCAAATGTTCCAATTTTAAGATAGTAAAATGCTTGTGGGGCACACCCATACAATCCCACCATGGCTGAAAGAAAATGTAATACAGAGTGCCAGACATCCCTACAAATAGCCACAACCCACAGGCTTCACAGCGAGCGGCAGTGTTAACGGTGTATTTACAAGGGGGCCTTGTATCTAAAGTTCCCTTTAAGTACGCCGGATCTTCAGTATGGTGTTGGTTATTTTTTTGATTCAGAAGTATGGTTATATTTCCTGAATAGCAGTTATTGCCTATTGGGATTTTATATTAAATAGTCTACTTATATTTACAATGTACTTACAAAGGGGAAAAAGTGATTTAAAAAAATGTAAAAAAATTAATAATATATTGATTACCTCTTTTTTTTTGTTTTTGTTTTTCCCCCATAGATTTTTTTTCACTTATCTCCTGCCACACAGCGCACCTTCGTCTCTTAGACCACTACTGGACTCAATAGTCAACGCAACAGGTAATAATATATTGAACTTTTGGCTAGTTTGCAATAGGACATAAAATAATAACTTAAATGAGTGCTTCTTCAAGCTGCGATGCCGAATACGATGCCTCTAGGAAAAAAGTTTAAATTTACAAGGGCATCATATAAGATTAAAAAAATAAAGGGAACAAATAATTGTGATGTTAAAAGTTGAACTTCGATACTGTCCTGTGCGTCTCTGTAGAATCAGCAAAGTGGCTGATAAATAATTGAATTTGGTTGGTTCTAGTTAAAACTGGGATGAAAATCTTAGATTGTTATTGGTTTGTAAACACTTTAAGGACATTTTCATTTTTTTTTAAGATTTATGAGTGAGGTAATGGATAAAGGTTAAAAAAATATTTATTTGAAAATCTTAATAAAAAATAAATAAATTTTTTTCATGTGTATTTTTAGAAAAATTAGTTTTTTTTTTAATAGTATATACTTTTACAATCCAGGTGAACTGCGTTGGGGAATAGACGAAACATTATCTCAGTTTGAAAAAGTACTATACATGTACAGGAATGGACTGTATCTCTCAAATATTACATATACGCCAAAGGCTGGTAAGTTCCAGTTTGGGCTATTTTATTTTTGGGTTTTGCCAAGTCATTGTATCACAACTATGTTTTTGAACACAAAATAAATGTAACCCTTAATGATCTTGTAAAAAAATAAATAGATTTTTTATACCTAACAGATCAACCTAAAAAGCTGAATAATAAAAGTCAATTTAATTTTGCATAATGCTGTATGTTAATATGGATTCATAATAATCTAATAAATACATCTAATATCATTTAATATTTAACCTTTTAGTGGAATATTCAATCAGCAGATTTCCCCAAATAGCAAAATAAAGAATTAAAATATTTTATTACTGTTTTACAGACAGGTAAATAATTTTTATGCAGCATTTTAATGGCAAATGTAAGCTTTGTACTACGCGTTATGCTATAGCTATTTTAGGGGAACACTAAATCCATTCTTTCCTTCATTCAGTGTTTCAGTTGCTCAATAAATTGCATGATATTGTAGAGAAAAGGCTGCTAGACGGTGACCGTATGGAATAGGTGCCCTTTTTTTTGCATGTAACCCGCTGGTTTTCATTGTAAAAAAAAAAAAAAGGGATTTCTTTGAACATTAAGTGTGAAAAGTGATATTAACAATTACCATGAAAGTCCAGTGAAACTGCACTTCAAGCTCAGTGTTCTCATAAAACAAGGTTTAACAAGGTGAACTGCGATCGGGTTACAAAAAAATGTGGGTCTTAAGCTTTAAAAATGTTTGAGTTGTAAAACATTTATAGTGCTTTAAATTATAATGTTCTTCCAACTTGTTTTAAGCAACCCTGACTCACTGTAAAAAAAAAAAACTTTTAAAGCAATTCCTGCGTAACGCCAAAAAAATGCCTATTGGCAACTAATGTAAACATTATCCGTAATCACCCTTTATATGAATGCCCGATTAAAAGAAATAAAAGTACCAGATTTTTCGACATGTTTAGTAAACATGCGCATTATTTTCCTTAGTATGAATACAATATATCCCATAAGTGATGTCGAGGATCGTCTGTACGATCCGTCACCGTGCGTTCACGGCTATCGTTATCAGTGCACGGTAACTATAGCAACACTGCACAAACTGCAGTGTAAATTAATGACCGTAGTGGTCATATCTCTAAGCCTAGGGCACGCTATCAAAATACCAGCCCGAACCAGGCGCACGGAGTTAAACTGACACATAATAAGACATTAAGGCAGAATTAAGGTTTTTAAACAGCGGCTAAGCCGACAACTTCCGAATCTTTGAAATTTAACTTGCATGGCTAGATTTCCAGAGTGCTTCAAGAAATTCAGGGACCCCTGCAGCTACTATTAACTTCCTTTTTTTGTATAATTTGTGGTGATTTGGTGTTTCAGGCCTTGGTGTTAACGTTGGAGGCTGCAGGGTATCTGTGTCCTCAATAGATCCCAATATACTGCGCTCTATTGCTCCCGGAATCTAGAAAAGTCTAGGTGATCTTATCTAGCTTCCTACAGAATAGGCCAGAAAAATTGTTTCCGCGACATTGACCTACACTACCGTTCAAAAGTTTGGGGTCACTTAGCTGTGTTTTGTGGAAAGCTAGGGCATTTTTAGCGGTAACATCATTCCAAAGGGGTTTTCTAACGTTCAGTTAGCCTTTTAAACTTGGACTAGCGAATGCAACGGGCCATTGGAACACAGGAGTGATAACGGGCCTCTGTACGCCTATGAAGATATTCCATTAAAAATCAGCAATTTCCAGCTACAATAGTCATTTACAACATTAACCCCGTCTGCTGTATTTCTGATCCGTTATTTTAATGAATAAACTTTGCGTTTCTTTGAAACAAGGACATTTCTAAGTGACCCCAAACTTTTGAACAGTAGCATTCTGTAAACAAATAATTACAGGCAATGTCAAGCCACAGGTTCATATATTCGACATTCTTAGGGTCAACTCATTTAGAAATTCTTCGCGTATCGTAATAGAATCTTTAGTTATACTAAAACATTCTAATGCTCTTTTTTTCTTGCTTAAACCCACAATTCTCTAGTTCGCAAAATCGAGAGCAGTAAATTGCTTTATTGTGGCGCTCCTGTGGGTTCATTGAACCCGAGTACACTTGCCGTTGATCACTTGATAAGGGCATTGGGCAAGTGTCCAACTGGTAGCTAAAGTTAGTAGTAAAATAGTCGGGTTTGTTGGGGCTGAAATAAGCAGTAATTAAGGCTGATTAAAATCATATTTAAGACAATTCCAACAATGTTAAACAATGAAAATCTGGTCACAAGGTTCCTTTTGGTCAAGAGACGAATGCTCATTAAAGAAAATAACACATTTAAAGGTCTAAGATTTGCTTTAGAAACTACCGGGCAGAAACTCTGCTTTAAAACAGATATTAGGAATGTCCCTACCAGGTTCCAACTACTTTTATATATTGATAAAGATTGTGCAGCAATGCAGAATTTGATGGCCCTACGTAAATTAATATATATATCTTTTTTTTTTTATTTTTTTTTTAATGGATTTATTATTTAGTGTCTAGAACAGAATACAATATCCCATCACTAGTCCAACAATGTCTCTTACCAGACCACTGCATTTGTATTTCATATATTTAATTACCGTACTTGCCCGATTATAAGACAAGTTTTTTTTCCAGAGCAAATGCTCTGAAAAATACCCCTCGTCTTATAATCGGGGTCGCCTTATAATCGGGGTCATCTTATAGGTCTGACTATGAGACTAAGATCCAGATCCCCCGCAGAGATGCAGGGGACCTGGATCCTCCTGTGTTATGCCCCCCCAACTTACCGGCGCTTAGTAAGTCCCCAGTCCCCAGTGCTTAGTCCGGGCAGCATGTAGAGCTCTACGCGATTCGCGGGCAGATGTGCATAACTGGAGGGGGGGCAGGTTGAAAAAAAGGAAATAGAAACAAAATATTTTTCTCAATCATAGCTTTTATTAACAAACAATTGTTCACTTAGTTTACATGAATTAACATTTACTGGTAAAACTTTTTTCCTATAGGGTCGTCTTATATTCAGGCTTTTTCTTTTTTTCATAAATTAATATTCAGATTTTGGGGGGGGCGTCTTATAATCGAGCAAATACGTTATGTTACGTGAAAACAAACTGATTTCCCTCCTCTTGTAATTTACCCCGTGATTACAGTTTTTTTATAGTTCTAAGTTCTTTTGCCCTCGTTAAAAATGATGAATAGGTTTATTGATGCAGTGAAGCTGGAGGTTGGTGTACTCTCGATACTGTTTTATCTTGTTCTGTCACTTTCCAGGGTGGCTTGCATAAGTTTCAGGTTAATGGTTATCTAGTTTCATGTAATGTTTAGTATTTCTGGCTGGGGCTTAACGCAAATACCTGCAAAAAAATGTGTATTCCAGGGGCATAGCCATCTTATCTAGTATTCTTCTCAAAAATTGTATCTTTCCCTAATTATTAAGTTGCTGATCTGATTTGAAACCACTCAATTGAAATGTTACTTATAATAATGTGAATTTCATAAATGTTAATTTTCCATTTAAAGTGAAATTATTTTTACAAGTCTAAGTTCTGTGTTTCTCTTATGTAGAGTAAATGAATGGTAATAATTTAATGGCTGAAATAGATTTTCTTATTACATCTTAGATTACTGTAACTTTAAAAGTGTGTAACAAAATATTCAAAAAGGTTCAAAAAAATATTTTTGTTGAGCCCCAGTTGATGATGTGTGTTAGGTTCAAATTTATGGCTGGATTTCTTGTATTAGTCAAGTATTTATTTGTTTTAAACATCATTAGTCTGGAAATTGACCAGAACTTTGACCTTTTGATGATGTGATTTACTGCCGAGAGACTTCAAATTCCATTGACTTCATTTAGGATTCCTGACTCCGGCAACCCCCCTCCTGCTTCTCCAGAAATGCCCCACATCTCACCCAAGAAATACATTCACTTTGAGTGTTGGGTAGCAACTGCTTCTATTTAACTATGGTGTAAATTGTGATAAAATGTATAAGCCAGGTGATCTAGACCAGTGGTGGCTTTCTGGGCCTCAAAGGCTACAAACAGGCTGGGATTGTTGGATAGCCCGCATGATACCCCTGTTCTAAGCGAAAGATCGAGTCAATGGTTACCAAACCAGTTTCCTAGAAGTCAAGCCCCCCCGTCACTTACAAGGAGGGCTTATTTCTTCTCCTAAACTCTGGTTGACTGGTGGAGACCACAATCCCTCACATATATACATGCAACAGATCAGAAATACTTGGTTAAGTTGCGCAATAATGTAAACTGTGAAAAAAGTTTAGCATTATTAAAGGAAAAGCCATGGCATTTAAAAAAATATATATTTTAATATAAAATCCCCTTCTACGTCTCTGTGATTGGATAAAGAAACATAATACAAAGTCGCTAAACTCTCAACAGGTTTGGACAGCATGGAAAGTGTCCCAGTGCCAGACCTTTTAAACTTGTTCCTTGTTTAAAAATCAGACATGGCTCTTTAAGAAGCCTTTTAAGTTTTAATACATTGTTTTAACTTACTTTGCAAGTATATCAAAACTCGCTATTTACCCCAAAACTATTTGAGGCTCGCGTACCAAACTCGAGTTGTCTTGGCTGTTTATTGACAGATACAAAGCAGCCAAGTGGGAAGATATGAATGATGTGGACTTTGTGTTCTAAGCACAATGGTGCTAATAAAATTTCTGAACTATTGAAACACGATAAAAAAAAATAAAGAAAAAAGCTAAACGCTGTAAAAAAACAGTTAAAAAAAAATCTACGAGTAAGACCTTGCAGCAAATGCAGCTGAATATCTGCTTGTGATCTCTATACATATATATACAGCAGACTTTTGTTTTCAATTTGCATCAAACAATTACATGGAATTTGGAAGCACTCAAAAACTTTCCTTGAGGGCAAAATTAGAAGGTAAATATTATTCTAATCTTCAAGACATAGCTTTACTTGTAAAACAAAACAAGCAAAAAAACAGGCAACCAAAAGAAAACCGTCTGGAAATCACTATGCCGAAAATAGACTAACTTTTAAAGTAAACTGTAACACGGAACCATGCGAAAATATTTCAATATTTGGTTTGTATATTGCTGTACGGTCTGGTAGGAGGAACCAGACAGTTTTTCAGGAGCTTCTCAGATTATTTTTTTTCTTACTTAATTTTGACTTATCCACTCTTTAACGAGTGGAAGGTCCTCATAGATGTCACGTAGGAACAGCTAGCTTCAGATTAGGTAAGTAAGAGGGATCTAGACAAGGTATCTATATAAGCCGCCATTTCTAAAGCCCCTCTCCCGCAGCTTTTATGGGGTGGGGTGGCCTTATGTCTTGTCTAGTGAAGCTAGTAGAGGTGCAGTTCTTTATCTAAAATAAATGGACGGCTCATTATTTTTCTGATCTTCCTAAACAAGTCATAGATTGAAATAAACAGGTCTGTGAGGACCATAAATATGAGCAGGCCCTAGGTAATTGCCTATTGTTCATTTGGCGAAGGACAGTCCCTCACTGGGACCCAAATCTTTCCGTCCCATTCTATTTCCAATAATGTCTTTGAATATACTGCATCATTCTGCCCAATGCCTTGCTCATATAAATAGTAGCCACGTCTCTCTTACTACATGCCCTCAACACAAGTTTTTTTTGGCCATTCCAAGGGTTGGAAGGTATGAGTTGTGTTTATGAAGAGAAAACATAGTGTAAAATTCCACCAGTCGGCAGGAGCATCCGATTGGTTTCTATGGCGACTGCTCCACATTCTTTCCCAAATGTATTTTTTTTTTAAATATGTCTTTATTAAAGAAATGCCCATTCACGACTAATTGAGTCATCGCCATGTGTCTTACATCTCCCGTACGGCATACAATCAGAAATATGAAGCTGCAGGATTATTACATCTAAATGGCATGTTTATGAATGAACCAAGTTGTAATATTTAAAAAAAAAAAAGTGATTAATTCACTGATGGCTTCGGTAATAAAGAAGGCTCAGTGAAGCTTAGGAGAAATGTAGAACGAAGAACAAGAGGGTGGCTTTTAAAAGCCAAGGGAGACTGAAAGGCAGCCAAACCAGCTTGGTAATGTATTAGTCAATACATAGAGGCAACGTGAGAAAATAAAGTGACATATTCCTTGTATTCTTTCCCGTGAGCCATTAAAACGAGCAAACATATGAGGCAACCAAAGAAAAATTTGCTTAGTAAAAAAGGGAAAAAAAATCCATTTGTTTTTTTTTTAGAAAATCTAAGTAAAATCCAGTGTTTTATAGACCATAAATGCATGATTCTCGTGTGCCTTTTATTCATCCTTTTCCTTTATCATGTGTTGTAATGTCTGTAGTAGTGCAAACACATTGAAGCAATATATGACCATGAGCTGTATTAGTTGGCATTAGGATATCTGGTGCAAATGTCACCACTCGGGCTAATTTGCAGCACATGTTAATTTATAATGCGTGTCTGAGGAATTTACGTCTCCGATGCAGAGCTTTGGTCAGTAGCCAATTCTCGAGACCTGTTGAAAAGGAAGGACCATATCCAGTTCTGTTGACATTAGGCAGAATATCCTGCTTATTTTGCAGCAATGTCCTGTATTATTGGTAAATGGTTCGCAGGATGGAAATGACCGGGAAGCACTAAGGGCATCTCGATATGTACGGCTTGGAGGAAAGAGGGGATGTGATAGAAACATTTAAATGCATCAAAGGGATTTAATTTGGAACAAAAGATAAGTCTATTTGAACGGAGGAGAAGTGTTAGAAGAAGAGGCCATAGTTTAAAGCTAGAGGGTCAGATGTCATGTAAGGCAGTTTTACTTAACTCAGAGGTTAAGTGGAACAGCATCCCAGTGGAAGTCTAATACAATGAGGAAACTTAAGCATGCATAGGGTAGGCATATGGCTTCTGAATCGAAAACCAAGGACTGATGAAGGTTTGAGTCAGCAGAAATGGGTAGACTGGATGGGCTGAATGGTTCTTATCTGCCGTCAAACTCTGTTTCTGCTAATTGTACATGTCAAAAGGTTTAAATAATGAATTTCCCTATGCTTCCATATCTAACGGTGCCGATTATCTGTTTCAGAATACAAAGAAGTAGCAGAAGCTGCTATCAACGAAGAAGATTATAAGTGCTGGCCATCCTATCATCACAGTGGATGCCTCCTGTCTGTGTTTAATATGAACGAAGCTATAGAGATTTGTGATAGCCATTCGCAGTGCCAAGCTTTCGTTTGGACTAATCAGACAACATGGACAGGTAATAAATGCTAATGCAACAAATCACACGGAATCAGTGCTGTGGATACATATTACGCAAGTGATTGGAAAGCAAATCTCCCATAGATTGCAATGAAAATAATTATACCTGTGTTTATACACACGTCACTCTACTTAAATGGAAGAATTTTTTAAATGATTTTTATGGGAAATTGTATTTATTTGTATTCATTGTAATTATTCGGATCATTTTTTTTTTTTTTTTTGAAAATATATTTTACGATGCAGTGTCTTTTTTTTTTTTTTTTAATAAATGTAGACTTAAAGGTTGCAGGTGATAGAATGTATCTGGGCATCATTAAAATAAAAGCGGTTGTAGAAGAAAGAAAAAACTAGTAAAACATCTGTAGGAAAGATGGTATGAATTCCTTTATGGTTCTGCATAAAGTCACCCAGCTGGAAGCTGTATGGAATTCAGTGTTTGGAAAAGGTGGCCATTTCAACAGTCATTATATCAGGCAGAAGTATCTCGGGAAGACAATCCTACAACGCGATAGTGAAAGATAGGCTGAAATAAACTTGGGAGTGTGGAGAGATTGATTGTGAAACTGAAACTATGGGGATTGCTTGGTCTGCCCTTATTAGTATTATTGCCTGCCTAAAGTTTGGTCATAAATAATAGTTTTTAAAGAAGTATCATTAAAGGGTATCGGGCACTTTTGAGTTAAAACCATAAATTATGTACTAAAAATATCGATTACAGGTTACATTATTTTTGTTGTATAATTTTTATTTTATTCACATATATCAAGTATTAAATAAGGAAATATGTCTTGCCTTTGGATATGTTGCTGTCAGCGTTCTAGTTATTGAGCCCCCTTCCTTAATTAATACATATTTTGTTTTCGCTACAGGTCGACAGCTTGTCTTCTTCAAAGCCGGATCGAGAAACGTTGTGTTTGATCACAACAAGATAGCGTACGTGAAGGTGACTGGATGACAGAGACATTATTTTGCAAGATCCACCATTTGCGTTGTTGAATTATTTTCTTGGGATGGAAGATGCACTAATACTCGTTCTAATTTTAAATTTGTGCTTTAAGAGAATCGGCCAGGATGGACGTGCAATAAATCAGCAAGAATGTGATGTGATAATTTAAAAAAAAAAAAGACAAAAAAGTAAAAGTGACACACTGTTGGAGAAGAATATATAGTAATTGAAACATATATTGAGTTCCCTCAGCCTTGAGGATGATATTAAAAAACAAAACCCAAAACCAAAAAAAATGTGGTTGACGTACCAATGGTATGGAAATTCCAGCCTTAATTGCCCAATGACACATTTTTATAGTGTTTTTTATTTCTTACAGGGATTACCAAACTATCAGTTGTTCTGTTATATACAGTATAATAGTCTAACCTACGCAGCACACTATTTAATTATTTTCTTGATCACACCTGTTTATTTGGTGTAGGCCTTTGGAAGGTTAACTTGTCTTAGGCGTAAACCTACAGTCTGCTTTAAGTACTCTATTTGACAAGCGCAAGTCCAAAGATGATTGTTATTAGACCAAAAATTGATCAAGTAAGATGCCCAGCCACGTATTTCAAGACATCAGAGGCCTTCACTTCTCCAGATGGATTTGCTGTTTTTTTATTGGGTTTTTTTTGGATATTTTCTTTTTTTGTGGAATACTTACTGTGCTTACAGGGAAAATCTTTTTTTTTTTATGGTTATTTTTTTTAGGTGTAATTATCAATTGCCATAGAAGCACTATTGCGGGAAAAATCTTAAAAAAAAAAAAAAAAAAGGAAACCCAACTAATTATAAATGCAAAGAATACAAAGAAATTCCACGTAATATGATGTGTTCTACAGAAATGATTTCCCAATCATTCCCAATATAAAGTTAAAAAAAAAAAAAAAAGACAAAACGCCATTACAGCCATAAGTTCATGCAATGGTTTTCTCTGATTGGTGAGGGGCACAATTCATGACCTTTTTAAAGATCAGTATTTCTTATCAACAAATCTGTGAAACAGGGTCTCTTCCTTTAGATCTCCGCTGCCTGGTATCCTGAGGTATACCAGCTGTCCATTTAAGACTCACAGGAAGTCTTCTTATCTGGGGTTGAAAGGAGGCTCAGTTTTTTTAATGATAGAAAAAAAAATCTAGAGAATTTCTGCCTTAATAATTTCCAAGTTCTTACTTTTTTTTTCTAGAGAGTTACCTACTTATTTGCAAACTTTTTTTGTGTTTTTTTTGTAAGACAGTATGAATAAAGGGTTAATAACTGATTATTCATAACTGGTGTTGCATAATAATAATAATAATAATATTTAAAAGGTACACGCAGTATCTGTAGTTTACGCTTTCAATGAAAGCAGCAAATGTCATTTGCTATAATGTTTTTTTTTGTAGTTTGTACAGAAAAATGTTTTTGTATTTCTGTTTTTAAGATTTTTATTTTTCTAAAAAAAAAATAAAATTTTCTAAAATTTGTTTTATAAAATCTCTGTTGTCTAGATTTTTTTTATGGTGCATTTCGGAGACTCTACATGTGCAGGGTCATTGAAGTAAATCTGTCGCTTTTGCTTTACAGTTGTGTACATTGAATAAATCCATACACTAGTGTTACATATGTATTGCTTCTTTTAATCTGTATTACAAATCTTCCTTATGAAGAGACATGCACTGCACAGCACCCTAGCTGCCCCTTACTACTTTTCTCTGCAGTCACCATCTATTGTGCTGTGTGCAGCATTGGCGTACCAGGGGGCACTGAAAGACCAGTAACCCAACTAGCACCCTAGGCCCAAATATACAACTGCCCTTATGTATATCCTAAGTTTTCTTCCTGATCACAGGCTCTGCATTTAATTATTTCCAATTAATGTATCATCTTATTAAGTTCCTCATCATTGCTTTAACTGGTTCAGGTACCCTTTGTAAGGGGCTGGCGTAAACAGAGGGGAGACTTGATCACCGTGCTACCTTTGTCCCTCTTTGGTCACCAGTATCAGATTCTCATAAGCTAAAATAGTATAGTCTTTTTAGATCAATTATTTAGAAAATGATTACATTAATTAAAAAAAAGCAATGCACACTATAGGTAGTATTTAGAATTTAATAAACGTATAATTCCCATTTAAGCTTGGCCTGAACTTGCCAAAAAATTTGTTAACCTTGTCAATGTTACAAGACAGAAAATGATGATCTGCATTGATCAACAAGACTGGTCTAAGGCTTTTTGAGACAGGGCTTCAAACAGGACCCCACCAGACACTTGCATTATTAAATCTTCTCAAAATCCATCAAAAACAGACTGATAAATTAATGGAAATTAATTTGTTAATCTATGAAGAACAGTGTGTACCATATAAGTTCTAACGATACTCCTGGAATTGATATGCTGTTTGCGGAAGAAAAAAAAAACACTTTTCCAACATAAAGCAATTACTTAAAGGTAATTGTCACTTAGAAACAGCAGAACTTTGGTGGGTTCCAAGTGATCTGAGGTACAGTTTCTAAAAGTGGGCCCAATAGATAAGCAATTGAGTTTTACACAATTTTGTTTTTTGTGAAGAAACTACTTCATTCAAATGGCCTACACCACACTTTGCATTGGAATCAACACAGTAAACCATTTTTATAACTACTCTTAACTAAAGCTTGGGTAAGAATCTTCATTGATGATGAAGTGAAAGGACCTTAACAACCCAGGGTTTTACTGCCAGACATTTGAATCGGTGGTAGCCCCTTTGGTGTATAATCAGGGGCAGATCATTGAGTGATGATCAGGCTCCCAGGCACACCACTGGACTGCGCGCCAGTTGGGGAGATCCATACAATATGGAGCACTGTACCTTGCCAGCACAGCCTCTATAGTGAATGTACTCTGTGGTGTGTATTCTTAAAATGAAGAGTCCTGAATATGATGCCATATCCTGGTGCTCAGCATAATGACATGTGGCCATTGAAGTAACTCTTAGGAGGTGGCTGGGGTCTGGTCTAGTATCATGGGATTTTCAAGGTTGCAATAAGACCCTACCAAATTGATATGTTTATGGCATTTCCTACTCCAAGGCTAGAATAATGTTAGCCTTTAGAGGTGGTGTGCCGTTCAATAATGATGCAAAAAGAGATTAAGATAGTTTACTTTGAAAAACATGCACTATATTGACATAAGTTTTGGGACACCTGACCATTACACCAACAGGGACTTTGATGACATTGCGTTCTAAATACATAGACATTAATATGTAGTTAGTCCCACCTTTGCAGTTATAACGTCTTCCACTCTTCTGAGAAGGCTTTCCACAAGATTTTGGAGGGTTTATGTGGGAATTTTCACCTATTCATCCAGTAGAGCATTTGTGAGGCCAGGCACTGATGTTGGATGGAAAGACCTGGTTCACAATCTGTTCCTGTTCAATGGGGTTAAAAACAGGGCTGTGTGGGGCCAGTCAGGTTCTTTCACACCAAGTTCATCCAACCATGTCTTTATGGACCTTGCTTTGTGCACTGGGGCACAGTCATGCTGGAAAAAGGCCTTCCCGAAAATGTCCCCACAAAGTTGGAAGCACAGCGTTGTCCAAAATGTATTTGTATGCCATAATGTTACCCTTTACTGGAGCCAAGAGGACCAAATTCAGAGAAACAGCTCCAGACCATTATCCTTCCTCCACCAAACCTTGCAGTAGTCTCAATGCATTCCATTAGGTAACGCTCTCCTGGCATCTGCACTACGCTCTTCAGCACTTGACAGTCCTGCTCTGAGAGTGTACATGGTCTACCGCTTTGTGGCTGAGCTGTTGTTACTACCGGACATTTCCACTTCACAATAATAGCAGATACAGTGGATCAGGACAGATCTAGCAGAGCAGAATTTCACAAACTGACTTGTGACAAAGGTGGCATTCTATGACAGTGCCATGTTTGAAGTCACTGAGCCCTTCAGTGTGACCCATTCTACTGCCAATGTTTGTCTATAGAGATGGCTGCCCATAGGCTTGATTTTATATACCTGTTAGCAATGAGTGTGGCCGAAGCGCCTAAACTCAATGAGTGATGTCGCAATATTTTTGTCCATATAGTGTATTTTATATGAGGGCTGCGTGACCTGACTGAACCCCATTAAACTGTTAATGTCTAATAAAAAATGTAACAATATAGTCTCTCATACAGAGGGATAACAACAGAGTCTATAGCAAATGCATAAGAATCGCCAAGAACTCGATCCATCTCAGCTTGACATATATTTATTCGTTAGGGCTCAAGTGTATGGTTCACATTAATTAAATTAATGGGGTGATCATCTGCTTGAGGAATGGCTTTTCATTAATTGTACGACATTGCACTATGTCTGCCAATAAGCACGTCAGATTTTAAAGCCTTGATTAACCTCAGTCTCAGAGTAAGGAAAGAATTTTCCTCACGGAAAATACATTTTCAATGTGCAAATGGAATTTTCAAACTTTTCCGATGCTTTAAAAAAGAAGTACCGTTTCCAACCTCCGCTCCGCTCCTCCGATGACAGCCTTATCTTTTAATACCACCTCATTCTCTTTTTACCTTTTTTTTCCATTTCCTCTTAAGCGATCATTCCCGTCGCTCTCCCCACTTTTCCAATACACGTCATGTAATTCTCCTAGATGTAAAGTACACCCCACAACCAATAATTTTCAATTCATTATAGTGTTAAAATCCTTTTAGATTTGATACAATTAAATTATGCACATTTTCTGTTAACACTACAAGACCCAGATCTTACATCTTTAAGGGAATGGATAAAGCCATATTAGCTCAAGAGAAAATAGAGTCTTTAGTTCAAGTTAATACCTTTTATTGGGCCAACATAGAAAAATGTGTAAATTTACATAAACTTTCGAGACCTCAGAGGTTTCTTCTTTAAATCCAATTTATTCAAGTGAAAACTAACATTGATAGAAAAGGGGGAAACTTTTTTTTTACAATTCTGGTCACAATGAATCTGTAACGACTAGGATTCCCACCGGTGGGATGGCTTGTAGGTTCAGGAATCTAAGTGGTCTTGTGTTCTCAACTTAACCCATCTCAATAAACACTGCGAATGGTCAGTGTTAAGGTACACAAAAAAAAACCAAAAGGATCGATCCAGCACTTGAAAAAAACTTCCAGCTTTATTTAAATTACTAAATGATTAAAAAGCATAATTCACACCTAAGTGCATAAGAAACCCCAAATCTGACGCGTTTCAAGCGGCACCCCGCTCTTTATCACAGATGGTAAGGTACTTTGAAATCCGTCAGTGCCACAAATGATATCGATCTCCTCAGCTTCCATGGGGAATCTCTTTTTTTTTCAAATTAGAAGTAGATGTCCACATATCTCCTTCAGATAAAGCACATATTACGAGAGAATAAGAGGGGTCTGAGAAGGACAGTTTGTGCCACTCTCCAACACTGTCCCTGACAGCACCGGATACATCATACGGTCTTACGTTGGCCGCAGATAACAGCACATTGCGTTGATTCAGATTTTGGAAAGATCTGCTACTAATGACATGCTGATAGATGATGTGCTGTAAAGCAGATACAAGATCTTAGAACGCTCCTGCTGCCTAAGGGTTTATAAAAGCAAAAGTCAACAGTGAATAAAATGCCCTTTCCTATGAAAACACCAACACTCGCACAATTGGAAGCCATCGTTGTGAACTGTGGTTTTAAAATGTGAGAACATCAAAAACTGTAATTTTAATGGTTCAATAAACTTTATATACTTGTAAGTTCCCAGCCCCCTTGCTCAGTTCTAAAATAAAGTTACAATGAATCCTTTTGTTCTCCTTAACACATTTCCAGCCCCGTAGTCCATGAAATGTTTAAACATTTTATATAATTCTTGTAAATGCTGAAACTGCTTAAGATTTTCGATGAAACGTATAAACCCAGGCAATTGTTTCTTTCCCCCATCTGTTCTTTATTTTCGGGCTTTCCAAATAAACTCCCTTTCTTGAAGGATGGTGCGAATGAAATCGCCTTCTGAAGGGTTTGCACATTTGTTGGGGAAAACGTGCTGTTGGCAGCGAGTTGGAAAGGGGCCGTAAAAAAGATTGTTGCTGATCGCTAAGGATGATGAATTGCATAACTCTTTTTATGTACATTTCTTCAAGGGTCAGGCTGACTGCAAATTCCCTTGACTCTTCACAAGGCGAGCACTCAGGTCAACAGAGTGTAAGAAGATACCAGATCAAGTTGGAAAAATGACCCCAAAATTCAAGACTGAGACAAACTAAAATCACTGTGAGTGTTATGTACACACTAACAAAACCTATGCAGATCCTCAAGAATAAGGTCTCCAACCCATTACAAAGCCTTTGATGTTTTCTCCAAAGAGTTAGTAAAAGTCTGGGCTATGGTTACAGTTAACACTGGAGCAGGAACTACAATAATAGGTAGGTACTTCATAAAGCAGTCTAGGCGTCCCGTCAGATGATAAGATGAGAAGCTTAGCACTTCTACCGATTCTTCACCAGTTCTGACCATGTTCCAGTTACCCTCTGTGAATACTTCTCTCATTTTTGACCTATAACTTTTCTTAGCAATTTTTTCAGGGACGGGGTGGTGGTCGGTTTTCTTTGCGCACCTTGAGATGAAATGCTGCCCTCACGATATCATCTATCCTGCTGCTATTATTATTATTTTTAATTATATTGATCTATATAGTGCATACTCTGCTGCTCCGCATGAGGTAGAGATACCCCATTTTAAAAAAATATATATTTTGTGATAACATAATAAAAATAATAAAATAATAATAATAATTGTTATTAGGATTACTTTTTAATGCCATTACATTGGGAAGAGGACATAAAATTGATGATATTGTTAAAACCGACAATATCCAATATATATAGAATAACATGAACACACATAGTGGTCCAGATTAATAAGTGGACCAAACTCTTGCGACCTTAAAATCTATTAAATTATAGCAAGTACGATGCAAACCTGACAATATTGACATTGATAAATATTGATACTGGTTAACCCCGTTTCTAGTAAAATAAAATATTGACCCATGAAAGAGCCAGACTGTGTGAAACAAATTGCTTATACTAAGTTTGTTTCAATCTTTGGCACTCGCTGGGATGAAATACAATAGAAAACTCTAAAACACGTCCTTTGATCAGAACGATTTCAATGTAAATAAAATGTTGAGTTCTTAAAGCACTCCAAATAAACCATTTATACATGATGATGTGTCATTAAAAATGTTTTTGACTTATTGGATTTAATGGTGATTTTGCTTATGTCAGATTTTGAAAGCGACTCAAAAGGAAAACGTATAGAATTGTTCTACATTCTCAAAGAATTAAACATGTTTATTTTGTCAAGAAAACCTTTGCTGACTTGTACTTAAAATCATTAGTGCCATATGGTCGTACTGCGTGTTAATTTCATGATTTAATACATGATACACGTTTTCTAAGCTCATGTTCAATTATATATTTATATAAATATATGGAACCAAGGAAAACAATCTGTGAACTATATTCAATCGGTGGTTACATGAATCTATTATTCAATTAAGTCGTTGATCATTAAATGATATGATAGAAGGTTTTAACAGCGTGGATGTATTATCAAAATAAATCACCATTTAACTACTTGGTAAATATATTTTTTAGATGAAACCATAAAGGTAAAATTTTAAATATTGGTCGAAATCTCTGTTTCCCATTTAGGCAGAAAGATAAATATATTGTCCTATACATTTATTTTGTCATTATAGGGGTCTATGCTGGGGTGTGTATTCACTAACTAGTTTCTGGAAGTTTGCAGAATAAATGTACGCATTGGCTCCCTGATATCACTAGCAATATCATTTTGCTACCTATAGCTTGTACTTTTGTTTCGAGATGTTTGGTCCTAAGCAGAACTGTTTTATCGCAAGAAAACCGATTCCAGAAAGCTGATGTGTGTATATGTATCTATATTTTCTCTTCTTATTTATTTCTAGGGCAGCAGGTCCAGGGGTTGGCAGTCCCCTGGGTACAAAACTGGGGACCTGATTGCCCCCTTGGGTTATTAGGCCCCGTTGTGCTGATGCTCAATAGGCCGGCTTCAGGGGAGATCTCCAATCTCCCCAACTGGCCCATTTATACCATGGAGCCCGTGCCGGCTCATCACAAGGAGTTGTGCACGTTTCAGACTCAGGGTGCTGGGATATGATGTCAGACGCAGGCGTTTGGGTCTTAAAGGTGCTTTTAATGTACTGTAGATAGCGACTTCAGAGGGGTAAATACATCACTGGATATCCTAACTAGCTCTCCCAGCTTATGTAGAATACTGAATTGTGTTTCCTACTGTTACATTTCTCATCCACCGCCACTCTATGGTCCCGTTATCCCTTTCCAGTGGAGTATGCCATTCAATGTATGCTATCAGCCAGCAGTATCATGTGGCCAATAGATTCTGTAATGTTACTATAGCAACATATATTACCCATCTTACGTCATATAAAAAAACATACATGGGAACTTTCTGGGTTTGGCCCAGAGTCTCTGGTTGAAGTCCTGCTTCCTCTGGTCTACAAGTTCCTAGGCATGTAGATTAAGCAATAAAGGGCTATGGTAGCTGACAGAGCCCTTGAAATAAACTTATATTTTTATGCAGTTATTTCCCCACTGATCATTTCCCTCTCTCCTTTTCCAAAACTAATAAAAAAAAGAAAAAGTAAAATATAATTTGTTTTTCTAAAACCATGGGTTATTGTTTTATGGGTCAGATCCTCAGCAGTAGACCAATTATTTCTTTGAATTCTAAATTTCTTTTATTCTTTAACATTTTATGGCTTGGCAAAGCTATGTGTAATTAGCATGATAAATTAGACATGGAGCAAAATCGTTCATGTGATTAATATCAGCGAATCTTATCTACAGTTGTAAACGATCCATTTTCAAACTGGCAGCTGCTCTGCCTTTTCTAAATAACGAGTGAATTCCACAGATTTAATATAAATCGCACAATGTTTTTGCCAAGGTTTATGGAAGCTGATCTTCATATTTGGCTCTATGTATTCATGATTTTCCGACTGAACATATCTAAATATAATGTAAAGCATACAATACATATGCATATATATATATATAGATATATATATATAATACACAGGGCTGGATTTTCATCCTAGAGTCATCTAGGCACATTTTATGGGTAATTGGGGCACAGATTAAACAAAAAATTACTTCTGACCCAAAATGATGTGGGCTACATACTCGGTAACGGAAGCGATAGACGCATAGAGTGTAAAAAAAAAATAAGCAATCAGGTTTAGTAGTACATTTAACCCTTCCTTCTTTGATACCCGGGAAGTACCTAGGGACTTCCAAAGGTCGGTCTCTTGTGAGAGAGTAACTTTGTGAATGGTAGGCTAGCCATTTGAGAGGTAGGGTTAGCACCGAGATGGTAGTGGAGGTAATTGGGCAGTTAATGGGCTTGGCCACTCAGATAACGTAGAAGCTAACCCAAAGACCATTGGGACCTCACATGGAAATTCTCGGTCAAACCCGGTGAGTTCCCAGACATACCATGTACTCACTTATAAAAATGATCTTCAAGACACATACTTAGTCTGCCTTAATAAGCATCCTCGGCTCCTCAGATAGATATGCAGTTTTGTGTGTATAGACTTTAATCATGGTCACAATCCAAGAGGACCCTAATGAAATTGTCTAAAATATCTAGAATCAGGTGAAATAAAAGAAAAATGCTACACTTTCTGAAAAACCTAGAAAGCCTAAGGGTGATCTTCTATGCAAACAGAAAGCAGAATGGTCAGGCAGCCTTCAGAGGGTTTGCCGTATCGTTAGTTCAGGCATGGACTTGGCTGCGATACAGATGCACTTTCTTAGTGTTGTGTAGCAAACTTTATCAGCTCTTTTTATTTTTACCATTAATACCACTATTTGGTTATTACAATACTAAAATGTGTTTGCTTTTCTACAGATTATAATTTTCCTTTAAGGTCAGGGGATTGATCCTTCTTGCCTCAGCCTGCCGTGGCCCATGGGAGTATAGCTAACACAAGGCCTTTATCAGGAGGCTGCCTGGTAGTTTTCTTTCCTTCTCATCACTCTTCAAATCCGAGTTTGCAAACAGAATATCCTCAAGTGGGATACGTCAGTCAGCAGCTGAAAGCAATATCTGCGACACATACCCTGAGCGACATGTTTATCTTTCATCCTAGTTTTCTTGTCTTGGTTAGTTCTAAATCTGCCATATGGTGTATGTTTTATTGATACATTATTTTCTGATAGAATCTTGAGATTAATTTACTAATAAAAACATCAAATAGACGTGGCTCACGACTTTTCTTGAATTTGGTGACAAAAAGTCCCGGCGCCATTCTAGAGTTTCGTATTTCTTCATCAATCCAGTAAAGTTGTTTAACCCCTTACGGACCGGCATTTGCATACTGCGTCTTCACTTGAAGAACGCAGTATGTTTTTAAATATTTAAATTCCGTGATCGTGATTCGCTGAAAAGCGATCACGTGCACGGAATTGAGGGGGGGTGGCTGCTACTGATCGCTGGGAACACCCAGCGGTCAGTATCAGCCGCCCCTCGCGATCCCAGCGTTCAAAGCGACGCTGGATCGCGTAAAGGCTGTGACGTACCTGGTACGCCCCGGTCTGCCGGTGACCCGGAAGTACCAGGTACGTCCCGGTCTTGAAAGGGTTAAATAATGATGAAGTAATCCCTATCAGGCACGTTTGTAACAATACAAAATTCAACTAAAAATTAGTTAATGTAAAGTCTCCATTTATTGTAAACTAATCTCCTCTTTGTGTTTCTAAGAACAAGTATTTATATGGAAATAGGAGCTGGAAAATTCTGTTTGTGAAGATTGGTTGAGTTTGGATTTTTATGTAAAGGAGCCGACTATTGCCGCAGCGTTTATATTCATTTTGAGTACAAAACTATCATAATTGTGAATTAAATAATGTTGAGGCAAAATGGTCTTTGGTCTCACCTGTGAAGCCCGTCTGATGGTGGGATAACTCCCTTAAAGAAGGGTCTATTGAATAAGGCATGTTTTTAAAAACATGCATTTAGCTCATTTTCATTATTAATCATTATTCCATGCGTTTATTTCGTGTAAAGGACTGTAGAATGTTGGATTTTGGGAAATGTGACAAATCAACTTTTAAACGCATGCCAGCTTGGAAAAGGTTAGAATTCTCCTCTCTGATTACCCACATGAACCTTGAACCAAATCTCCTATTGTTTAACCCTTTCCGTTTGGTGACCGGTATTTCAGTGACAATTGCTGGTTCCTGCGGGATCCCAATGTCATGGAGTCAGTATATTAAAAAAAAGGCCTTCTTCCAATTTACTCCACGCTGCAGATCCATTTAAGATCTTTCTGTGCTTTTGGCCTGCTAGGCGATCAAAATTGAAAATAACCTTTAACACCGAAGGTTTACATAAAAAAATTTCAAATGAAATGAGCAAAATTAAAACAATATTGGCATTAGGTTCCTTTAATATTTTTCATTATGTTTCTTAACTAGCCAATGGCAACGCTTTGTATATTCCTGTGAAGATTATTCTGTTTCATGTATGGACTAGTAGGTATCACAAACCCAAAAGAAAAAAATGCAAATATTTCCGTGTTTGTAATCTTTCATAATGCAGCCTGAATTTGCAGCCAAGAAGGAAGGATATTAAACATTTCTTTTAAAATGATTAAAAATATATTTGCGTGACTGTAAAGCAGCAACTGCGAAGCAAGACATCATAATTTTTCCATACATTTTAAATAAGCACTTTTCTTTCTCCAGCCGCATATGCATTTTATTACGTGCATCTATGTGATAAAATAGTTGGATCTGGCACATGGCAGACAAATGTATTTTTTTGTAGTCTTTCTTGATATTATATATATATATATTTTTTATTTCAAACCTGGTGAAACTTAAAAATACATTTATGCATGAAGTATTTTACAGTACATATTTTTTGTAAGTATTGTTCCAGATGACCATACCTGACAAGTGTCCCTATTCAGGGTGGACTGTTTATCTTTGGGACCCAAGTCTTTTGGGCCCTCTTTTCCTTCCCCGATGACCATTTTTTTTTCTAGGAGCTCAACATGATTGCCAGGTCCTAGAGCCCTAAATGTTAAAATGATATGTATAGAAACAACAAGCATTTGGTTAATAAATGAAATAATCCATATAAAATAAATACATTTGTTTCTACGTGCCTACCTATATTACATAGATAGATCTATCTATCTATCTATCTATCTATCTCTATCCATCTATCTATCTATCGTAATCTATCATCTATCAATCTATCTTAATCTATCTATCAATCTATCAATCTATCTATCTATCTATCTTAATCTAGCATCTATCTATCTATCTATCTATCTATCTTAATCTAGCATCTATCTATCTATCTATCTATCTATCTATCTATTTATCGATGTTAAAGATAGATCTTTAAAGCTCTTTTCAGCATAAGCTCTTTAAAAATAAGACTTAAAGCTGACAATGTTTCACATCAACGTGTAAAATAATCAAGAATCAGAAAGGAAACAGCACATACACTTCTATTTAATTGGTGTCGCACCATCTGTGTTTTATTCTGATTGGGATATATATTTTCTGAAAATATAAAACAGCTCCATGAGTCAGTGTGCATGGCAGTCACTTGGATATCTATAATGGAAAACATGCTTGGGGTTGGGAGTTACAAGTGGAAATCAAATGTTTGATGTGTCAAGACTTGGAGGACATAAAGTATTCCTGACACCGTATCTATTGAAGCCAAGGAGTATAAATCATAATTTCAGGGAAGGAAACACCGAGGTCTTGGCTGTAACATTCATTTTCCTAAGCTTTACGAAAATTAAATACAACCTGATAATTTAACCAGACTTGTCAATAAGGACTGATGGATTCAGCAGGAGCAGGCATCGCACATTGGAAAGGGCATGACGGATCCTGCACGGATTATCATTTCTTGCCAAGTTTTTATGTAACAACAAACTGGACATTAAGGGTGCAGTTCCACCTACTCGTCTAAAGTAAACACTAACAACTCCCGAATTAGAAGCATTATTAGAACTATAATTCCTGGTGTGTTGAAAACCCAAACCCTCACAAAATAATTCTTTAATCAGGTATTTTGCTTCATTCATATATAGATATAGATAGATATAGATATAGTGAATTTGCTCGGTTATACCCCTTGTCTTATAATCGAGGTCGTCCTCTAATCAGACCTCAAACAGAGGTCTGACTACAAGACTAAGATGATAACCCTTCCCAGATTGATGAGCAACAACAATTGCTTTTCTAAGATCATTGCTGATGCCTTTCCTCTTTGTTAACACACCTGAATGCTCCAGACCAGCAAACTGCTAGAACTAATGGTGTACTTAGTTTTTCCCACATGGCTTCTCCATGTTGGCTTTATTTTTGTAGAATAAAATCACGTAATATGTCATGTGTTCATCTGAGGTTGCACTTACCTAATTTTTCGACCTGCTAAGGAACAGATGATTGTTATTATGCCCTGATACGTAAAACCATAGAATGCAAAGTAGGTGTACTTTCTTTTTCACACAAGTGTATAAGGGTGTTTTCGTGTTTCTAAAAATCCAATAATCCCACTTTGCTAATTTCCCACTGTGAATCTGACATTTAAGGAAAAAATGGCAGGCACCGCTTTTGATGATGCAATTGATTAGTTCAAATTCTCTTCATGCTGGCGCATGCTTTTACTGTTGATTAAAGAGTCACTCGAATGTCTCACATAGCCACACCAATGAAGAATCCACTTAATATGCATTCTTCTTTATCTATAAAAGACTTGCCAGGTGTAAATGTGCCAGATCCAGAGCTGCAGCAGAATGCTACCTCTGCTGTCTGCATTTTACACCAAACTATCTGACCAATAACTTTAAATCTCAAATGCATCAAATTCCTGCAATGCAATGCAAATATTGGGGGTTGTGGAAAGTGATCAACCGCATAGAGGGGAAGCTCATGAATCCCTCTATACATTTACATGCATCTTTGTGTTAGCTAAAAAGACCACTAGTGAAATAAAATGTGGTCCAGGTTGTACTAGGTGGCCTGCTTTGACTCTAAAACAAAATCAATGTAAAAAAAAAACTCAATTGAAAAATAAAAGCTGTTTAAGATTCCATAACCATTGTTAGAGAAAAAGAGACCCTTGAAGCTGTTGAAGTATTCAAAAAATTACGTTTATTTTCAGAGTCTGAATAGATTAAGACAGTGAAAAGGCAGGAAAGCATTCCATCTACAAGCTAACATCCGAACTTACATTCCTTGCCATTCTTGAGTCTGTCCGCCCTTTGCTGAGCACAAAACCCCAAATAAAGAAATAAAAGGCAAAAAATGCCCTAGCCCTCTGAAAGACTAAAAAAAATCTCCCCATCCCCTGTAAAAGACACATTTTTTGCTTTGTTTGCCATCAATGCACGAGGGCAGGAAAACATGTAATTCTCTAGTTTAAACAAAACAGGAGCTTTTGCTTTCCCGTAGAAGAGGCTTCTACTGATACGGGAATGCCTAAATACAATCCCGCTCTGCTTACACAGAAATACAAAGTCAGTTCTAGGTGGAGACATGCAGGTAAGCGCCCAAGGTATGTTACTTCCTTATTCATACTCAACAGACGTTATGGTGGGTTAAAGGTGATGGAAAACCCCTCCACTTAAAATTAAGGGGGTAGAGGAGGCATTATTACGTAGAGTTGTGCACGGCAAGCAAAATCGATTCGGAAGGGAATTTTCATTGTGCTTTTGTCACTTTTGGTTTTCCGGCAAAAAATGTCAGCGTGTAAGGGTAGGGCTAACCATGTGTGTGGCTGGGACTGGTCTTAGTGTGGCTGGGACTGGTTTTAGATGTGAAAATAGGCAGTCGGTGGGTGTGGAGTAACCAAAGTCACCTGCCTACTCAAAGAAAAACTGACCTTGAGACCCAGGGAAGCATATTGCTTGACCTCGAGACTCCATGCCACCCTCTCCGAACTCACTTTACATAACATAGAAACACAGAATTTGATGGCCCATCTAGTCTGCCGGTAATAGTGCCAACGTTTCAAACAAAAAACATCTTCAGTTATATGTATATCCTATGTATGGGGCTGCACAGTGGTAGCGGGCCAGCTTCTTAGCATTGACCACTATATGGAAATTTGCGGGTCTTATTTATGAAGGCTTATATAGGAATATCATTATTGGGGCTTCATTAATTTTAACTCGAAGTCATGTGACACAAGCAAATGGTTGTTGTCGGATTCGGTACCATAATTTTAATGTCATTTTTATGTTCCTTGTTGTAACGGCTTTCTGGAATCTACTGGCACTATATAAATAAGTCTAAAGTAATGATGTAAGAAAACCACAAATTTGAGAATTCATTTGCATAAACCATTTGTTTAAATCACGGAAATTCTTTGTTAAGTGTAACTTTTCTCTTTCTATGTTCGTTATAAGAGAACATAAAGACCTCTCTATAAACAGAAACTCAATTCAAGTCTTCAAAATGTTTTGTCTGGAGCTTTCCAGAAATGTGTATATTTAGGAGAGAATGTGTTCAACGTAACATTATAATATCTGCGTACAGCAAGAAGTCTCAAAGTACACTGTTGGTAATGGCAAGCATTTTACTTCACTTTACAATGAAATGATGTCAACATTTATACAAATACCAGAGTAGGATTTAGCAGAAATGATCTAGAGAACTGCAGCGTATTGTGATCTTTTATTTTAATTTGGGATTTAAGTACGAAGACTGTGATGGCAGCTGTGAAGAATATGTTACCGTTCATGTTACGTTTTTTTTATTTTTATTTTTTAACATATTTTTTTCCTCCTTATTTAACACAGATATACAAAGTAATTTTTTTTCTTAAACAAAGTTTTTGTTCTGTAGTATGGCTTTTCTCAAGAACCTGTTTACTTCTTCCTTTGTAAATACAGCTAGATTTATTTTGTCATGTAAGCAAGCTTTCTTTTTATTTTATTTAAATAAGAATAGAATTTGACGTCTTATACAATACTGTATATGCCTCTTTGAAACCATATTGCTTGGGTTGAGAAGTTGAGTTAAGGGTTAACTTGGCTGAGCAGACTATATACGATATGCTGAATTTATTTTTATATTGATTACTGTGTGAGGAGTCGATTGTCTTGCTGATAGCAATTACATGATTAGTTTGTCTAATCCCAGGGTGAAAGACAAAGGTGTGAATAACCACAATCAAAGCAGGTATACCCGTGAGCTGTCCTAGGTTTATTAAAGGGAACAAGAGAAGAGAAGTTGTGGTGCATAGACCAATGGCGTCTGCTGCCATACTCCACTAATAGTCATACATTTAAAGAAAAAATCTGAACCGTCAAGAGAAACCAAATATTCAATGTGTATTTAGACAAAAAAGCCCATTACATTGGGTTTTGATGTTGCAACCCGCCCCCCCCCCCGATGATAACCCAATGTGTGTAGGGTCGAAACGTTGTTTTTTGTCTAAATAAACACACTTTACTTAGTTTCCCTTTAGAGTACCAATCTTTTTCTTTAATTCTATTAATTGACAACATTTATCTGGACTGGCTCAGTCCTTCTCACAGGAGAAACTCACTATTGGGTTTATCTTTCTTATTGCATAGTGAAGTAAGTGTGACGAAAACAAAGCCGCTTACAACACCCTCAGCATGTATTACAAAATACCTCTATGTGCCATTTACCCAGCCAGGGGGGGCAACATGTTTAATGGCTTATTAGTACAATTTTAAAGATTTAAAAATGATTTTATGGCATATTAAATTATTTGACTTAAAATCATGACATCACTTAGTTCTAAGAAATGTACAATTCTTCAAACTGAAGTTTTGTTAGCCCGCTAAGCTTGCCCACATATTTTCTAGACAAGGGTTTGGCCACCATTCTAAGAGCTTAATCTAGAGTCAGCAAAGGGTCCGTGTTTGTTTCCAGCATTCGATCTCAGTCCCTGCATTCTGGGTATTCTTTTCCGAAAGCCAGGTTTCAACGAGACTCAAAAGGCTTCGGCCATCTCTGTGAGCACAACAATTACAAGAGAAAGTCAACGAGATAAGTGAAGCCTGACAAATCCCAAGGCTTACGCCAAGTGGGATTGTTCCTCTGAATAAAACCTTTTTTTTTTTGCGCTCCGCAATCATTCAGCAAAACGGTTGTTTCCTTCTCTCCCAGACAAAACAACTCAAGTATTTTCTTGTTACCTTATCCCATAATGAATGCTGGATTAAATGATCCCTTTATTTGACTGTATCTGCTGTCAGAATGAGAAATGGAACAAAAAAGCAAAGAAAGTACACAGTACTTGTTACAGGATTTTGTTACTGTCCTACGATGTCACAGAGCAAATAAACGACGTCTTTGTCTAATGAAACCTGTCAGTAGGACAGGTGTTTTAAAAGGTGTACGAATCCCTTGGAACACTTTTCTGCATGCGCCGCAGAGGTTACTGATAGCTGATACCTAGAGTTTTCGATGAAATGTGGTTTTCATCGATTTTACAAAGTTTGGAAATTTCTATCATCGTGATCGCATTTTGTTTAGTGTTTGTTAAACCCACAAAATACATGATCATGTCATAAGGCTATTCTGCACAGAACTTGCATGCTTTAAAATATGTTGCCTGTCTTCCTCCAGATCCTGTTTCTAAAACAAAAGGTACAAGAATCAGAAAATGAAGGATTCAAATTAAACTACTGACCCAGTCGGCCTGTTTCTATGCTTCGATGATTATACCCTTAATTACTTTGTCTCAAGTTCTGACCTATTTTACAATAGAGCTCTCATAGTAAGGAACACCGCAGAATACACAGTAACCAGGGCCTGGTCATAAAAAACTTTGAACAGTTAATACTTTAGTAGTGTGAATGCTTTCAGATATGTGCGTTCCCCATCACTGATGGATTATATACGGTATTACTTTCATATTAAAAGAAAGGCAATAGCTCAAACTGTTGGGGGTCAAAGATGATTTTACTTGTAGTGTCACGTGTACACTACTATATATTGTTCAATACAACATAGAAGCATAGAATTTGATGTCAACATCCTTCTGGATGTGGGGTCTCCAGAAATATATACACAATACTATCGGTGAGATCTGACCAGAGATCTGTAAAGTGGCAGAACCACCTCTCTTTTTCTGCTACTAATGCCCCCTAGCCATACAACCCTGCCTGCTGTATTGCATTGCTGCTTAGCTTTTTGGTAGAAAGCCCATCTCTTCTGTGGTCACTGCAGAGGCCTGAAAGTTTACATACACTTAGGCTAAAGATATTCAAACATTTCATGTCACCATACATTTCTTTTGGCGAGTAATTTTAAAACAACCGATTAGAGTTTTAATTCACTATATCAGAATTCCAGCAGGTCAAAAGTTTATATACACTTCGTTAGTATTTGGTGGCATTTATTTTTAATTGCTTAACAGAACAGAACAGGTTTGTGGACCTTCTTGTTCAGACATACTTTCTCAGTTTAGTCCAGAAATTTTCTATGGGATTCAGGTCTGGGCTTTGTGATGGCCGCTCTAATAATTTGACTTTGTTGCCTTTAAGCCTTTGCATTACATTGCATTTGGTTATGATTAGGATCATTCTCCTGCTGGAAGACCCAGTTTTGACTAAGTTTTAACTTTCCAGCTGATGTGTTGTTTTAGTGTTTCTTGATAATCCTCTTACTTTATGATGCCACCTATTTTCTAAAGTACATCTGTCCCTTTTCCAGCAAAGAACCCCACACCATGATGCTGCGACCCTCATGCTTCACAGTTGGGATGGTGTTCTTCAGATTAAAACCTTCACTCATTTTTCTCCATACATCGCATTGATCATTATGGCCAAACAGTAACATTTTTGTATCATTTCACCAGAGAACACTCTTCATTCTTGCTTTTTCCTGGCGTGACACACTTTCACGCCATGGCAATGTAGGACTCTTCACCAGCTTCTTTATTGTCTTCAGGTTCACTTCAACCTCTCCAACCAAAGTATGTTCAGCCCTGCGTGGTCCTATGCTTTTAACATTTGCATAAAATTGTTTGTATGGTTGATCGTGGTACCGACAATTGTTTGAAAATTGCTCCTAAGTGGGAACTGGACGTGTGGTCAATGGGTTTTTTTCCGAGGTATTTGAGGTGTTTGCTGAGTTGCTTGCTTGTAACGAACAAGTAGATGCCTTAATTGACTTGCCAAAATAAATGTATGGTGACATGAAATTTGTGGAATTGTGAAAACTTAAGTTTAGCCTAAGTGTACGTAAACTTTCAGCCTCAACTGTCTATCCTTCCTTGGGATTTTTATATCCCAAGTGCATTATTTTACACTTATGAACATTAAACTCTATCTGCCACATTCTCAAAGTTCTACAAAAAATAATCACTCATCATTTACAGTGCATTTCACAAATTTCTATACTTGTGTGTTATCTAGGGCCCTTTTATAAGGGGAAAAGGAGGAATAACTCCTAGTATAACTCATAGTACATACATAACGGGAAAGGGAGGAATAATAGAAGGAGAAATAAATAATATGCTGGATAGAAAGGAACTGATATCGCAAGGAGATTTAAAGCTTGAGGGGGGCTTTAGGGAACCTGTATAGGGCCCAAAAACAAGGATCTGCAAGGTGACCGTAAATGTATTATCTTAACGGGATACTATGCTGATGTATCAATGAGAAATATTGAGGTGTTATGTGAAAACTATGGAATGCTCTTATTTTGCATGAATATTTGTAAGATCTGATGTTGTTATGTTTAAAAAATAATGATCATAATACAAGTTTTTCTATGTTTCCTTGAAGTTTCTCTGTAAACACATTAGTTAAATGGTGTTAAACGCCATGTATATTAATCATTTCACATAGAGTTTGCAGATCCCAAGAGCTGAGACCAGGCTGGCAGGCATTACTTATTTAACAGATAGCACAATAAAAATGCTAATAGTTGTACCTACTGGGCTTAGAGCTCAGTGAGATGATGCAGTCGATCGTGACTTTATAAAGTCAGAGCTGCATAATTACATCACAACGCTGAAACTGGAAAAAAAACCTAAGCACAACCTTCCAGTCCAAGACACCCCAACTGTCAAAGACGTCAACTTCCAAGAAATTAAGCCTTCTTTTGTGAAAATCATGGAAATAGTTGATTGCCTAAACATAGGGTAAGGGACCTCTTTACTTCTGATGTATTTTTGTAAATCCAGAAAAACAGTTCATCTAGGAAAAATCTATATGGTTCTATAAATGTGGGGCTGGCTTCTAGCCGGGGTCTACCACTGTGCAGACCATAGTTCTAACCACAAGGCTATTCCTTCACCCATGAATGTGTAATTTATTCATAAAACTGTAACTCTAGTTCTGTGTTGGAATGGCTTCTCAGCCAACATCCTTCCGCAACAGGAAAATTTCAGTGCTCTTGTTCAGAAAGATGCCTCCTGTACAGACTCCAGGGACAGCTCTGTTTAAAACTTGGCAACCTCCAGTATGCCAATGTCTGGCAGATCTATACAGCAAGAAGAATTGGTTAATCGTTTCTTAAAATAAAGGAAAAAAGCACCAGTAAAATAGTAAACGTCCTCAAAAAATGTAAGATATCACGCAAACCACACACATACTACTTTATTCATCCCCATGCACGTATACTTGATATATTACTGCACTGCTTAAGCCTAATGTTTTATTATAAAAACATATTAAATGTAACAGAGTAACTATAAAAACTTACATTTACTCTACCCTTAATAAAGGATAAAAGGGTTGGCTGAAAAGTTGACCTCTATAATCTTTTTGGATGTTTTCTACTTTTTCTGTGTCCATGTTTGTAGTTGTCATCTGTCCAGTGCTTAACTTCTAGCGAATGATATAACATATTAATGAAAACAAGGTTATGCATTTGGAAATACATTTTGTGCAGGGTATTTTAAAATCAGGTTAAAAAGGTAATGAGTTTTGAAAAAACATCAAAATTTATTGTAGGAACAATAACTGTTTATATTATTATTTTTTTAGTAAAAGTTGACTTGTAATTGCTTGCTTTTTGTAAACGGTGGTTCAAAGAGGATGCGTCAAAAGACATTCTTTGTTGTCCAAACATGCTGTATTTGCATATACACACACTCTCGTTCATGCACACATACAAAAATATACACACAATATTATCTTTTGTACATACATTCATAGTAGTACAATATGACGGTCTATGCAGGTGAACACACGTGACCAGGCTCATGGCTGTACTTGAGAAAGGCTATACTAGGCTACAATTGACCTACTCCTATAATTAGAATCAGAAGAAACACAGGAATATATGTTCCTGTAGAAATAAACAGATATACCAAATCAAATATGTACGAGCATGCTGTGAGCTATGCCTGCTTCGGATATTAAACAAAGTAAATAAAAAAGAAGAAAATAAATGAAATGGGTGAAATGGGGATCAAAAGTATAAAAACATTTGGAGGGATAGATGCTCCACCCAAAAATCTTTCACAAGTCATTAACCCCAACCCATTCCTCTCCGCTCCTTCCATCCCTGGCATGTTAGTGAACATACAAGTTGGTTTGCAAGTGTTAGGATGCAAGGGCTTGAGACTGAGGTCTAGTTTGGTCAACTCTAGCTCTGCAGATAAAGCAAGTGTAATAGAGCAAAATGAATGAAACCAATGCAATGTAAATGAGATGACAGCAGTATATAAGTACTGTGAATACATCACTCTATTTAATGTTTAAAATGGACTTCTCCTTTAAATGCATGCTGATGGGACAGCTCTTTGCATTTCTTGTCGATGGACTCCACTTCTCTTTGCTGCATATTTTTTCATACTAGATAGGGACCCAAGGGGTGCAAATGTGACAATTCCTTGTTCTCCGTGGTTTAGTGGTGTAGTAGAGGACAAGGCAGTCCAGGTCTCTCTTCTGCGTGTCCCTACATGACTTCCAGACTTGCATGTGCTGCTACATATGATGATGTAGTAATGCACCACGTATTTGTTAACAGTAATGCATTGGTTGTCCATTAAGCAGGATATTAGAGGATTAGACTGATTAGGTCTGTTCCCAACTACCTCACTAGACCACCAGGAAGATGCTAACCTGTAAGTTTAGGGGGAAGGAGAAGAAGAGGAGTACTATACCTTCTAATTTCCCCTGACTGGCTCAAGGAGCTGTAAAATCAATGGCGGTCTATGCTGCTACAGCAAGAACTACATTACAGCTCTCACATGGCAATGCCATGATGCTGTGAGATGGCTCTTCAGATATAGTGAGCAGGTAACCCTGCCTTTGACCATGTGCCCTTCCTGGTATCCTGATTTGAAAGTTGGGATCGGTTACACATCTACACTACTATCATTACAGGGCACATAAAGACTTCGTAGCGAGCACAATTTATCATGTGCACTTAGACGGCAAATCTGACAAGTGATACTGTGTTCAATCTTTCCATGAGTTACTTTTATATCAGTTTTACGAAGAAAAGAAAATGCATGCTCCACATACAACGGTTTCTAAAATTGGAAGAAAATGTATCATCTTTCATTTATACAGTTACTATGTAAAAGATCACTAAGCATGATAGTTTTCTCCAACCAAACAATTAACAGGCATAAATAAAACATCCGGCTTATACTCTTACGCCAATACAGCAAAAACAATATGATGACCAAGACTCCTGTGCACGGCAACACCGAAGAAATGGTGTTCTGTGTCTTCAAAGACATGTTTAATGTCTCCAGACAGAGATCTCAGTATTCCGAGTGACCATGCGCATTGTCAGTAGTGAGACTGTGCAGTCTTGTTCATTTAAACCCTTTCCAAGGAACTTTGAAAAACACAGACAACTCAAATATTCAGTCTCCTTTAGTCAGCAGAAACAATAACTCCAGCTATGTGTAATGAAAAGGGAGCCGGGTTTTTTTTTTTTACAGACCAATGAAAGCTGACTAATGCAAGCAAATTTCTTTCGGAGTACTTTAGGAGTGTTTTTTAAAGCAGCCATAGCACAGATGTTGGGTTTTTCCATTGGCATTTTTTTTTTTAATGGTGCTTATTTTGAGTACTTTGTTATGAAAATATTCTTCTCTTTTCCCCCAAGGAGACTTTCGCAGCCAAGTCTTTTGCTCAAATGAGAATACATCTTTCATTGATAGCCAGAAATAAAGACTAACGCATGGAGGCCTTATTAAATAAGAATAGAGACGAAAGAATTCTTGGGTTACAAATACTGTTTTTTTTATCGTCCGCAGATCTTCACAGGCAACGTAAAAAGTTTATGAATTTGGAGCGTGGAGAAGTTCCAGGACCGCATATTCAAAAAAATAAAAAATGTTTTTGCGACATTTACAGACATTACAAAATATTTTCCAATGATAATCTAAATTCTTCTAAGAAACGTAGTAGTATCTGTAAGTATACGTCCATTGATCGGCATGCCAGATGCCTAGTCCAGACCTGGGAGGTACAATAAGTGCAGTTGTATAATAAGTACAATAGTTATTAGTACAATAAGTTATAAGTACAATCTTATAATCAATTATAAAATAAGTGACAAATACTCAGAAATACTCTGCTGTATATTGTAAAATACCATAATATACATGAAAATAATAATAATAATATTATTATAAAATATACAAGAAATAATTATATTTATTTTTTATATGATAACAATTAATATTTTTTTTTTAGATCACAATCAGTGGGACTAAAATAATTGCATTCTACGGTCACATTTCTTTATTTCTTTGGTCTTAACCCCCCCCCCCCCAACGTTACACCAGATTTATACAGCACTGTGTGGAATTCTTAGGGTCTGGAAACTAAATGGCGTGGCAAATTGGTTTTAAATAACCTTTGCCTTTATCCTCACTTTAACCCAGCAATAACCTTACTCCTGGTACCTTTGTTAACTTGCATTAGCTCCAAATATAGCGTAATCCTAATTAAAATCAGGTTACATAGCCATCCCTGGTTAATCACATGATCTCTAATATTTAGCATGGTTGCCAAGCATATTTCTGTGACTAAGCTCATGTTTATATCTGCTGAAAGATGTATAGCTTCCTTTGCATGAAATACATAACCTATTGGCCCAACAGCTCCGTTTTCCAAGAAGCTACCTTCATATATCGCATGCGTTACATTGTAATGTTCTCTAACATTATTAAACAAACACATTACGTTACGCTGTTGTGTTGGGATCATTTTTGAACTTTACATTTTATTGTTTGTAAGAGGATTTAGTTTAAGGCACCTCCTAAAGCATTTTGGGTTAAGTAGTATTTATAAATAATTAGGAGATTAGGGAGCTAATCCTGTCTGCTACCATGTGGGAAAGAGAAGATAATTTCCTGATGGGGGAAAACTTCTGAATGTCTTATGGGCGTTTGTGCTACATACTACGGTAATACAAAAATCTGTTATATTGCAACAGGAGTTGGAAAACTTTTCTTTACAAACTTTACTTTTTAGAGGAGTTTTTAAGCTAAAAAGCCAGAAGAGGACTGACATATTTTGGCCCCGGGCTGGTAGATCTAATTGGAATGCCAGCCCCCTCCATTAGCTTGTTCATTATTAAGCTTGGCCCCCCTGATCAGCCTCCTACCCATCAGTTTGGGTCCCTGATCAGCTTCCCCCCATTAGCTTGCCCCCCACCGCTCACAAGGTCCCTAGAGTCTGATTGCGTATCACGTATCCGTTTTAATCAGACACGCACAGATGTACACACAGAGCCAACAGAAACAGGGACAATACAGTCACACTTGAAAGACTTTCCAAAAAAGTGGCGCTGTGTACAAAACAACTGGCCATTGTTCCAGTCGACATAGAGACCTCCATTGGCCTTTCTGTAAAAGGAATCAATGCATGGAATTTTACTTTTTTTTTTATTTTCTATCGTAGCTCACAGGCGTGATCTTCATTTAGAGATGTTATCTGTTTTGTATGGTTGTGTCCAGTAGATCAGCAAAGTAGGAAAATACAAGTAGGGAGTGTACAATGTGTTTATTGGATACTATGTATAGTATGATTTGGGGTTATTTAGTGTTTGTGGTATATATATTTGAACTGTGCCCAGATTCTGTGTCCAAGGATAATTCCCACAGTTGTTTCTGGTGTGTAGTCAGTATGGTACCTAGTGTTGTGTGCTTAGCTAGCTGGTGTTAGCTGCATGAAGTTCTCCATGGGCGTCCTTGCTTAGTTGCACAAGGTGCCGCTTCTTCACCGCAGTCCAGCGCTGTCTCTCTCACACAGACCATGGACCAACAGGGAGATGACATCCACCGATGGCGCCAGGTCCCCCCTGCATGGGATACTGATGCTATTTGTGGCCAATGACATCAAATGTCCCTTAAATGAGGCTGCAGAATAATTCTTCGTACTTAGATGAAGTTATAATTGATATACGGTACTTCAGAGTATTCCTATTAGAGCTCCAGGCATGGGAAAACAAAGGTCAAAAATGAATTAAAAAAAATATCACATTTGTATTACTTACATGCTTAATGCTTTATTTGGTGAAGCTTGTATGGTGTTAAGGCCTTGGCTTTACTAGTTGTAGCTAGGCTACTAAATAATATCTGATTTCATCAACGTTTGTGTTATGAAGGCCAATTTGGAACTTCTTGCAGTAGAACCCCGTGAAGATTAAAGTGGTATAATAACTCACTGTCTTAGTGAATAGTTCCCGTGGTTGGATTCTGCCTAGATTAGAGAATGGTGAAGCCTGTCTCTGAAAATTCTAAAGTAGAACATCTTGGGGCAAGTTGTGAAAGAGCAGAAAAGACATTCGTGTTCTTTTTAGCTAATTTTCTTAACCTCCTGCTACTTTATATAGTTTTGTGCAAACACACCATCAAACCCAGTCACATAACCTATAAATACTTGAAGAGGTATTGAAATTGTCCAGATATTTCTTCAAGAATGGAATTTCTGCTCTAATTTAGAGGTAATTTGTAGCAGATCCTTGGGTCCTGACTGTCATATGGATGATTATAGCACAAAAAAAATCCTGAATCTTGTTTTATTGAACATATTGGCTGATCTAAAGGCCAACATGACTGATAAATTAAGTTGTTGCATAATTGAGTACCAAGATAAGTGAGAAATAAAAGATCGAAAGACAAAGAAACATAGAGTTTAATGGCAGATAGGAACCATTCGGCCCACCTAGTCTGCCTGTTTTTCCTTGTCTAACAACTCAAATCTTTTAGAATTAGGATAGCTTTATGGCTATCCCATGCATGAGTAAATTGTCTTACTTTGTTAACCTCTACTGTCCTCGTTGTCCATTTTGTAGCATACTGACAAGCCCAATGATCTGTAATTGCTTGTGCTACCCTTAATGAACAAGATGCTGTAACAGGGATCACATGAGTTAGAAATGGGACCAGAAAATCTCCTGCATCTGCATTCTTGATGGTTTAGCTGAAGATAAAAAAGTATATGTATCAACTGCACAGATTCCACACCATTGCCAAGGATTGGCAGAGTGTACTGGAACTTAGGCAGAAAATAAGTTTTGTGTAAAAGCTCCACAAAGAGTTCCACAAACACAATCTGACACGTGTCTGACTATGTACCAAAGCTTGTGGAAGTCATTGTGCAGCTTTCAGGGGCACCATCAGAAATTGTGTGACCTCTTACAAAACAAATGGTTTTGTAACAAGTAATGTTTGGGCACACAGAAGGCACAGTCAAGCTCTTTGTGGACACTGACAAGCTGTTTGGGGAAAATATGGCATAGACAAGCTCTTTGGAGACAAAGATGACACTGAAGAAATGACTCTAAACTTTCAGCCAATCAGGAGAGCTGAGAGATCTCATTTCTGAGTATGGCTGCCTACCCCCCCCCCCACTCTTGCCCAAGCGGGCACCCCAGGACAACTGGGCCCCTTACAACTGTAATGGTTATACCCCCTGATGGCAGCCTTGGGAGTTTTTACAGAAATGTCTGCCACAAAACATTTTTTTCTGCCTAAATTCCCCTAGATTCCCCTCCTTCTTATGCACAATGATCCTATGTTACTGTTTACATATATTTAATCCCCTAGACCTAAACGCAGAAGAGCAGGCATGACGTAGATCACTGGAGAATCCCACGAAATCCAAAGCCTTCAAAGAAATGTTTTGTATAGTATGGTTCAAAAACAGCGAACAAATATGAGTTAAACAAACCCTGACAGCCACTCAGTAGAGAAGCCACAAGCAAGTAAAGTCAAGACCAATTCAATTAAATCAAATGGCAAGAAAGCAGATTGACAAATGGCAGTAATTTTGTGGCTTGAAGAAGGGAAATGTTTAGGGAGAAAGTAGGATAATTGTTATAGCTGCAGCAGAAAGAATTTATTTTGGACATTTTTTCAACAATACCAGTATGAAACTGTGGATTCAAGTGGAAACCTCATTTTTATATTTCAAAACTATGTGTAGTTTCATGTCATTGCTTTGGTACAGAAAACAATTATTGGTTTTAAAATCCAAATTAATATAATTTTTTATATTTCATAGCAGGAATATATTATACCTAAAATGTTTAGCATGGATATAATGATTGCTTTGGTGCAATTTAAAAAAATGTTTTTTATTGGTGAAATTACACCTTTTTTTATAATGACCCTTTTTTACATGTCAAATATGCTAAGATTTGCATATCCTAACAGAAATAAATATATTGATTTGAATTTCAAGTCGAAACGCTTTATTTAAAGCATTCTGGTGGGATGTTATTTTTATGGCTTCCTGTTGTCTATCCTGTTCGTATAGTGTCCAGGAAGTCTTCCCCAAGATCAAATAACATATATAAAGTGCATTAAACACTAGTTTATTTCAATCAGCACGGCCAACGTTTTGGACCACCTCTGGTCCTTTTTCAAGATAAGCATGCTTTACTATGCATGGTTTTATTTTACAATTGGCATTATATATGATAATTATGTACCTTATGAGATCTACGGTAAAAGGTGGCAGATCTAGAATCTAAATCAATTCATTGTCATCAATTATTCCTTATTAATTTCCCTACCCAAAGCTTCTAGCAGTCACCATCTTCCAGGGTCTCACCTGCAGAGGTGTACTCTCTCATCTTCTGCTGGGTAGATGCATCCAGCGCTTTTTGGTTGCTTTGCCCTTTAGGTTCTTCATGGGCAGGTAGGCTGTTTTATGCCAGGAGACGCCTTTTGCACCAAACCTCATACAACCGGCTGTACCAATTGGCTTGTCTACGGTTATGCTTTTTTACCTTGCCTTTTTTTCAAAAGCTAGGGAGGGAAAGCAGCTGATATGGCCCAGGGCCAGGGTTTTCCTCTTAGTCACTACAGCCAAGGCTCAACATCTAGGGAAAAGGGGATAGTGCGGGTGAAGAATTATGTTTTGCTAGATAGTTTTCTTAATGCTGAGGATCCAGTTCCTGTTCATGATCCGTTACATTACTAAAGAGGGCCAGTAGCATAAGAAAATTGGAGAAGAAGATGATGGACTAATCATATCATTCTGAGGGTGGGAAGTTAACATGGCTGCTCTCATGGTTTTCTCATATGTTTCTTTCAATCTGTATATTAACAGTCTACCTATACATGTATCTCTATATATTGTTACCTATGTTTGAGTACATGTTGTGCTCCACAGTACATCAGTAATATTAGTATTGCTTGTGCGTTGGTCAACTGAATCCCGCATATCAGTGTGTTTGCCATCACTGTATTAGATACATTAACACTGTTTCAGTGATAACTGTACATAAAGTCTTATTAGCAAATGTCAGGAAGGATTAGTCAAATGTCTCTATGTTCTACTGATTACTTCCTTGTTACATGGTCAGTCTTTATCGAACCTAAAGTTCTTTAAATGTGTCTGTGTCTGATAAGATCCCTTGCCTGGTGCCATTGCTGCTCTTCAACTTTCTTGTAAACAATACCCAAGAGACGGCCCTAGTTAAGCAATCAGTGGTCTGATCATTTCGTCACGTTAACCCTGTTTGTAACATTAATGTACTCAATGTCTGCATTCCAAGCTGCTTTCATTTTGAAGGTTCTATTGAACCCATGGGCAGCCAGTTACTGTCCATTTCTTATTATTCATCTGTACAGTACAACACAATGTGATACTCTCTAGGGGAGGAAGCATTTATACATCCAAAGGGTTACCAGATGTCCCAATTCTTTCAAAAGTTTAAATTTACAACCGACTAAATTTTCTTTTCGCCAATTTGTCATGGAAATTGGTTCTCCTTACAAGGTCTAAGATACAAAGACGCAATCAATTTGGACATTAAATCATTTTAACACTGGGTTATCACATGGCTTAACCCCTTAATGACAAAGCCTGTACATGTACGGGCTCAAAATGCATTGTTTTCAATGGGTTTAGGGGCCGCCCATTGTCCTTAAGGGGTTAAAAACATATGATCTTTTATAATTTATTGTAATAATACCTACATTGAACCTTCCAGATATTCCTTGATATGTCAGTAGACTATGCAGGAAGATTATGCTAGTCATTGCTGTATTCTGAAATATGCAGACATTTCCATAGCCTCCAACCAAGTAAATAAATAAACAAATAAATCCACACATTTCTCATAAACTGTATACAGAAATCTTTGGATACAAAAGTAAAAATATTGAATTCCCAGGTCACTCTCCTCCATCTCCAGAGGAGGGGAGCGGCATTTAGCAAGGTCTTCTCCCCACCAATTCACCTCTCACGCAATTTAAGGCATAAAGGCAAATGTCCGGTGAGCCGCTGCTAACAGAGACCCACCCCAGCGGCAGATTGGGCGCCATTGTGTGTGGCTACCACCTAGATATGGCTGGTCGCTCACTACAAGAGCATAAAAACATGTGGTCAGCCATATCCAGCCATCTGCCGCACTTATTAGGCAGCCTCCAGCCTTAAAGTGCCAGCACTGCCTCGTTATCCCCAGTCCAGCACGGCGATGTATGTTTAAACTTTCGATATCCTTGGCCACGGCTCTGTTCCCTCCTCACACAGAGTGTTTTAATGGGGAATAGACATGCCATGGGAAACAGGAAGTGCAAAACATGGCAGCTGTGGTCTTAATGCTTGATAGACCCCCCCCAGTGCCTTTAATGAACCCCCCTGCTTCTTAATGAGCGCTTAATGTTTCATTAGTATTTTAGACTTTCTTTATTTTAGATTATTATCAAAATGTGATTATTCAACAGTTTCCAGCTTTTGAAAATCGAAATGTATTAACAAACAGAGAACTAAAAAAAAGTCTCCTTTGTGTCAATTTGATGAAACATCGATAACATCTGCTTTACAAGTTCTACACAACCCTAGGCCCTTATGATAAATACTATATATTTCCACAATTATATATCAAAGCATCTAAAGAAAGGATGACACTTTTTCTCTTGTGTTTTCCACTTTTAACACAACCTTTTTAACCCCTTAAGGACAATGGACGGTCCCTGAATCCATTGAAAACAATACATTTTGAGCACATGTATAGGCTTTGTCATTAAGGAGTTAAATACTCTTAAGTGGGACAATAATTAATGATACTATGTAATAAAATTAGCACCCTTGGACCTAGTTAATTATTATTTCCCTTTGCCCTTTGCATTATGATAAAATATTGATCTCTTCTTATTACGTCCACTTATCATTAACAAATAACCCTTTTCCTGATTTATCAGATCACCTTGTTGTATTTGCACGATTTGCACGGTTTATCTGTACGTCTTGTCTCAGTGATTGGTACTGAGGTGATTAATTAATCATCACATAAGCCCCTCAGGTGTCTTGCTGTTACTAAACTCAAGATATCGCTAGTTTTATCAGCGCTATAAGGTTAGACATTAAATGGATTAGTTTGTCCTTGAGTCACCACTAAAACAAAGATATATTTTGGGGTCATTAATTGACTTACTGACAATTTACATATTGTTGAATTATCTCATTAATAAGCTGAACTGGCCTTCGCCTTGTTCCATTCTGTGAGAACTGCTAACTTTAAGGATTCCTCTTTTTATATATATTTACAGAGAATCTCAAAATATACAAAGATGTTTACTTTGAAATATAAATAATAAAAATTATAATACATATGTACAACTAATATATAATAAAATATATCACAAAATATACACAGATGATAATATATAATAAAAATATATAATAAATAATACAATATAAGATACAATAAAATATATCACAAAATATACACAATATGATGATATATAAGGAAAATTGAATGCATTACATGAAATGTAAAAACTGAAAAATTGCTGCATAAAAAGCTTTTTTCAGTGTAAAATTCTATGCATCTGTGCTTATAGTAGCAATCAATTACAACTTGGCCAGATGGCTCCTTTAACTGTGGATGGTTATTTTATGTAGGGATGCATTCATAAGTGTTTTTGGTCAAAGACGCCATCTGGTCAGCATACAACGAATAGGTTTATAAATAATGGCAAAGTAATATCAAATTAAGGCTTCACATGGTCGCCTCTATTGCAGAGGCTACCTAAGATAAGATGTTAGAGGCTACTTTGGACCGCTGGAAAGCTGAATTGAAAGTATTTTGACTATGGAGAGCACTGGTAAGGACTGGTACTGTAAAAATAAGGTATATTAAAAATAAATATTAATTATTTTATTTACAATGGACCGGATGGACAGATCCATAGATTTTGAAAATAAAAAAGCTCCTTATCATTTTCTACTGATTTTGCCTCGATTATATATAACTCATCCGAGCAGCATGTTTTATTGGATTGTCCTCCCCAATTTAAATTTAGAAAGAAAACAATTTGCTTTATTTATGACTGTCGTTTGTGAAAAACATAGGACATTTACTGGGTTTTATCTTGAAAAAATATCTGCTCTCCAGAACTATCTGTCATGTGAACAGGGGGGTTATCACGCGCTGTACTTTACTTAAATCATTTGTAACGCAAACACTAATGTAAATAAAATTAGACGAAATTGAAACAATTTAACTACTAATGATGTCACTGGTGCTACTACAGAGATTGCTTCCAGATTTCTTCCTTGGGCTTTTAAGCTGGCTGACGACTGGTTTCAACACACTAAACAGTATATCTTTTATTATATGTCAGGACGTAAGTCCTATTCTAAACAGAGATGTTTCATTTCATAGACATCCTGGGGGCAATTGAAAAGAAAGCATTTCCATAACTCACTGACAGTTTATGTCTTTCCTTGACACCCTTAAGTAATCTCCTGTGATGCCTGAAGAGACGGATCTGATGAACCAGTCTTAAAAGAACGTTTATGTAAACCGAACAGAAAGATTGTATTGGTTCTGATTTTTTTTTTTTTTTGGCAAGAGACGTCTGGTTGCCCAGGGAAATTTTTTTTTGTAACATACATGTATTTAAATTGTTTATTATTTAAATCCAGATCCTCATTAATTGTGCTCTTCCAATGACTGCTTAACGTCAAGCCCCCAGGTCCTCTGTGACAGCAAGTCGGAATTTCCTTCCATTTGAGTCTACTGTTTGCCTGCGTGATTGCTATTTAAGTTCTTGTAAACAATTTTACTGGTTAACCCCTAATAATGGCGACTTTATTTCACAGCTTTAATCATGGTCGTCGGTGTTCAAACATGCGCAGAAGTCTTTTCTACTCATAGTACTTTTTGGCCACAATATTTTGTGTTATTTGAAATATGCCTTACTATAAATTGCTCGTTCTAGTTTTAATTTGCACATTTTTATTACATTTATAAAGTTATATTCTGTTTCCCGGGACCTGGAGACAGAGCGCAGTGACCCAGAGAAGTGGAGAAGCAGCGCTTCAGGAAAAAAGCATTGGAGTTCATGCAAAATCCAAGAGCCTTCCAAGATGTATTACAAAAAAAACTAAAAAATATGTTTTTGGGGGCTACATCGTTTTCTTAACCCTTTACGGACAAGGGATTCTTTGTAGGGATTATAGATTTTTTTCTGAGTTGTTGAGTATGAACTGAAAATAACCGAGCTATAAAAATGTTCAATCACTTGTCAGAATTGAGTACATATAATAAATAAGAAATATAGTATGATTCGAAAAAGCATTGCAATAATGGACTAGCAAGGTAGCAAAAACCGTTGAATATCCTCAGCTTGGTGTAAACAAAGTTCTTCCTTCTGGATGACATAAGAAGCATGTTTAAAATGTGCATATTTTAGTAGTTAAGGACATTTGGATACTTAGCCTGAAGGCACCTTCTCTTCTGCTTTTTTTTCACTGTCCTACTTCAAAGTGTTCGTGCGATGAGCACATACCGCTTTTGAAATTTGTATTTGTGAATTCACAATTACAACCACGGCTTACAAAAACCAAATATTTGTATTATTAAATTAATATTTAAAACTTGTGCATTCATTAAATATTATTGAAAAACAAATGTAATTATGGTAAAAGCTGTCCTGGCAGCGGACAGTACCCTTTTAATACAGTTTATGTCAATACTAGCAACTTATGAGTAACATTGAATAAACCTATAATTACAGAGACCAAAGTAGCGTTGGGTGCTGCCGGAAGACCCCTGTCCTTCATATGACATCTACCTATATGTAACAGCACCCTATAGCCAGCCAGCAAAACCAAACCACAGTTGAGTTTGTCAAAGACTTTCATAGCTTAGTAGGATGACGATAGAATCCCACGGTGTATCGAGAAATACATATAATCGTATGAAAACCATTCTTGGAAGAGTAATTCCAAAGTAAATACTCCAGTGGTCAAGGAGGAATGCAAAATCCAATTTTTAGAAAGGGACGGGGAAAAAAAACCCAATAGATTTGCCTTAAGTATACATATGTTTTCCGGAGAGCTTCTGGTCACTGTCAATGACTAGACATTGTGTATAGATTTACAACAGAAAATATTTTACGGGGAAGGGGGGGGGGGTTAGCAGTAAGCAGGCTCTTTGTGTGTTTCTTGTCTGAATGACAAATAACTGACATTGTTTCTAGTTTGGTTTGGTAAATGGAATAAAGGCTTAAATAAGATTAATTCAGTTTTCCTAAAACGGCTTTTGTAAATAATTTTGTACTTGTTTCCCAAAGCGTAAGCATTTTACCAAGAACACTGCATTCTTATATTATTTAACCGGGTTACTTTAAGCTTTCAAGATTCTAAAAAGTAAGTAATTTTTTAAAAATGTTATTGTGTGTTTTCCTTATGTTTAATTGAGAGGCAAAATCTATATCACTTACTAATGTTAAGAAGACAACAATGTATACTAACTGGATCAATGAATAAGTCAACAAGACATGAAATGTTTAAGTAGTTCTATTGCATAATTACCTTTTGTTTCAGTAAATCCAAATTATGTGATGTACTAATTTTTATGGCCTGCTAACCTATTGTAGAGCACTTGGGAATTTGATTGTGCTATAAGAAGTAATAATAATAATAATAATTATTATTATTATATTTAAACAATGACTATTCTAGATGCTGGCATGGTACTGATCGTTGACTATTGGGCTTGTGTTGTTGACTTATGACATTTCTGGCATTGTTCAGCCAGTGGCACGATACAGGCCAAAGCCAGTTCCAGACAGACCAGTCACTTGGGAGCCAGCAAGCTGCTTGGGAATGTATTTAAAATATTAATTTTTAAAGTCATTAGTAAAGTCGTTGAGACAGCCCAGCTCTGGCTCACACTACTCAGCTCTTCCGGAGCTTGACCATGCCAGACATTGGATGCATTTGGAACTGGCTTGATCCATTTCAAATCTTCATTCACCATAATAATTCCTATCCTTGTCTAGACTGTATGAATGAACTTCGACTGTATGAAGACCATAACGGACATCCCAAAAATACTTTTGGGAAACAGACTGCTTAGCATTCTTCTAAGACACGTTAGAGGAGCCAGCCTCCTGCAGTTTATCAGTCCTCATCTTAATCCAGTAATTGGGAGCTACTATTTTTTCTTAAACCGAGCATGGAGTCTGTCTAGCCTGGAAACCCTGCTCAAGGATCACCAGATGAAGACATATCTCTTACAATGACACATCTTAAATGCACCAAAATACTTTTTGAAGTGCTTTGTGTATTACGGATAAATACTGGTTAGCAGCGTTGCATTGCTTTGTAAACTTATCATTAGTGGCGTGACCCCTTACTAATGGCAATGTAATCACATGTGACCTTTACACCATAAAACACAGCAGATTGGGAACACAGAAACAAAGAATTTGATGGCAGGTAAGACCCATTCTGCCGATATAGTCTGCCTATTTTTCCTGACGAAACACTCAAATCTTAATCGGTCCTTGGCCTCATCTCAGAAAGCCTATCCCATACATGTTCAAATTCCCCCACTGTATTAGCCTCTGCCACTTCTGATGGGAGGTTGTTCCAGTTACCTACCAACCTCTGAGTAAAGCAAAACTTCCTTATGTTATATATACAAACTAATCTGTCATACACCCATTTAAAGGTGGTCTTCCATGGTTCTAACATTCATTGTACAATCTAGTAGACTTAGGGCGCCGGCCAACTCTTCGTGTTCGTTTTCATGTTTGCCCGAATACGAACGCACAAGTCTACTATATAGTGTGTTAAACGAGTAAACTTTAACAGATGTGATTTGCTCTGAAAAAAGTTTAAGCGCATAACATAGGGGCTTCCAACTAGCTTTTTCATTTTTCATCACATATTCCTTTGTTGTCACATGTTCCCAGCAAAATTATGAATAAGGCAAAATGTTACATGCTATAAAGAATTATGGTGGCTTCACCATGATCAAAGAAACTTTGCATCATGGAAAAAGAGAGACCACAGAGGTCTCTTCTTCAGATGAGCCTTTAACAACTTTAACACTTATACTTCACTGTCCCCTATATATCACTGTATAGATTTATTTATTTATTGGCTATATATGTCTTATAGGCACTATTGTATTCTGATTATTGTCAGTGATTACTTCCCAGCTGCGTAGCTGTATTGTTCTCTGTGTCCTCAATTTGCAATACAAAATTTGGAAATGTAAGATTACGCCACAAAAATCACACTGATGTTCACGAACCCAAACAAAAATGTAAAATCTGGCTTTCCGGACAGATAAAGGAAAGCCGTAGAGCACTTGCTAATTAATCCCAGCGTGATGTACAAATGTGTAACATGCTATGATTAGTGAAGTCAAATAGAAACAGATGTCGATAAAGATAGTACAGGTCTGTTGTATAAAAGAATGCTAAAAAATCTTTGAAACTGCTTAGGAATAAAAAATGATGCATATTAGGATTTTGACGGCAGCTTTTGCTTATACTTATCAATATTTCATATCGGGCGGGTTAAATGCAGTCATTTGGCAAATGTGTTGCATATTTCCTAGAAATAATCTCTTATATGCAGTGATGTGTTCATTTCAAGGCTGGCTAGGCCTAGGGCAGCAGGTCCAATGGGTGCCATGTCCAGGTGGCCTTTTTGGCCCATAAAGCCAACCCAGTGTTCTTCAGCACAATGCAGGTCTCACCACAAGGGAGACCTTTGATCTGCCTCACCAGCCCATTTACATTATGGAGGCTGTGCCGGCTCAGCGTAGTATCCATAGACTGCATTAAAACGGGCTGCGCTTCATTAAGACATGGCGCACCTTTTAATAAAGTGAGTATGCTTGGGTCATGCCTAGGTCAGCCAAAGGTAACTACGCATTGGTTATATGATGAAAATTTGGGTTTGAGCGGCTGTGGCACTTTCAGATGATCCACTGAGACCGGGGACACACTCAGCATAAACAAACAAACCATGATTAAGGAGCCAGACATCAGGATAGACAATATATTAAGACAGGGTGCAGAAGCCAGAAATCAGATAGGCGGGGTCAAGCTGGGACAAACCCGGTCAAATACACGGATAGATATAAGGATAATGTGCTAGGACAAGAACCACTATGACAAGCACAGCTACAACCATCAGAGGGCAAGGTGTAGTGGTTTACTGGGGTTTATAGAGGGCTTCAAATGAGAAAATCCACATTTTGACTAGCCTTGATGTCACTCTGCTTCAGCCATCTTGGTTGTGGCACAGCTATGTATTGGAGAGAAGCCCACGGAGAAAGCAGGAAATTTAAATATATCTTAACTTTTTTGTTAAATTGTTCCTTTTTGTTGATTGTTTTGTTGAAGGCAGAGAACAGGAACTGTCGCTCTGATACATATATCTCAGTTCCCATCAGGTTATCTCTTGAGCTCAGTATCTCTTTACCAATTACACTGATTAAATACACACAATGGGCAGTTTTAATAAATAAATCCAGTTATGCCAAAAGCTGTGCTGATGACAATTCCCCTTAAGTGTACAGATCTCTAAAACACATTTCCATAATAGCTTCACTCTTTTATATGTTACCAGCTCTAAGTGACTGGAGTTACCATCCAGGGATGCTCATATCAACTGTTATTGGACTGCGGCGTTTTCACAAAGGTCAGTGGAAGTACATCCTTCTTATCTTGGTGTTACCTAATGATTCACAGAAACGTGGACATCCTCTTTATCACTGGTGAAAAGAAGACAAGGAGACATTCCGAATATAGCCACAGTATCTGAAGTCAAATATTCACTTCACATCCTTTATCTAGCCAAACACATTCCAGTTTATTTCTCTTTGTTTTAGTTTTAAAAAAAAAACCTTCTCTCGGTTGATTTACGGTACTTCTTTCTTTCCTTTTTGGCTTTATTTTCCAAAAGCCAGTTATGATTAATATATATATATATATATATATATATATATATATATATATATATAGCAATATCATCTTCCGCAGGGCTATCCAATGGGTGAAAAGGACAATTTGGATTTACAATCTAGAAGATGTAAGTAAACTTCAGATAAAGGGGATCTATCACTTTGACAAAGCAACGGCTTAAATTAAATATTTCCCTTATCATTCATTGTCAGTAATTTTTTAAAAATATGATAGCATCTTAAAAATATTATCTATAAGACCAGTAATGTCTAAACGTGTTTTAAGCTGAAAAACAACATGATACATATAATGTTATATAATGTTAATTATATACAATTTGTTAATTGATTATACAATTTTTTTGAGAAATATTAAATAAACTGGGCATTCTTTTATTATAATTATTATCATTTTACTTATATAGCATTAGCAGATTCCATGCGCTATTACCATAACAATATCAACGATTTGATAATGTATAAAATATAAAAAAAACTTGAAGACACGTTAATACATACTGGTACGGCAGAAGATAAGGACCCTGCAAGCTTACAATCATTTTGTTTCCGAATAAAAAAAAGGAAAGTGAGGACTGAATAAAGAATTCATTTTGAAATGCATCTTCACCATAAACAAGGTAGTTATCAAAGGGATATTGTCCGGGCAAACATTGCCAGCTAAAAAAACCCTCTATTAATAGGTAAAGTGTCATTGTCTCTCTTATCAGGGAAACTAATGAGCTTAGCGAGGCAAAAGGTCATGCCATGGGTCCTTTCTTTTTGTCTCTTTCAAGACCAACTATAACCTTCTGATAATCCCTGGGGTTCCAAAATTAGAGCGTGGAAACGCTTGAATTACTGTAGTACATTATTATATATTTATGAAAGTGCTAAATATTAACACGGAAACGTGTGAGCGATGTTGAAAAGGGAAGCTCAACCATATCCTCAGTTTAGTTGAGAACGCAACAAAGGAGGCTCTTTGGCGTTTGACTTAACAGGCTGACATTTGCACCCACTTTGGAAAGCTTCAAGACCATTGACCCATGGTAAAGAGCACATTCCAGCACACCCTGATGCCAGGGGCATTACTTCTAACACACATATCAACTTTCGGAACAGGAAAGAAATAAAAACATTATTATCCAATATTAACATAACGTTCTAGCCCTAAGGTAGAAAAAAATTACAATGCATTTAAAGTAAGTAGTTCACTTAACCTTTGTAAGATTCGGGTTATGTTTTCAACTGTTATGCGAATAACAGATATATGAAAACATTTGTAGTTTTCTTCTTGGCTCTGAGTTAACTTCATAGGTATTTAGACTTTATATTGTAATGTCATAATTTAAATACCAAATAGAAATCAAAGTACATTGATGTGTGGAATAGGTTGAACAGTGTGAGGCTTATTTGGTCCCAGAGACATGCAGGGTCTCTAGCTGGGTACCCTTCGTAACTTTTGTATCTGGTGGTGTAGTGTCTCGAGTAATCTAGCACTTTAAGTCCACATGCACACAGTTTGACATGGAGCAAAAAGAAGATACACCTAATATACTCATCAAAGGCAGATATATTAATATTTAATTAATATTTATTGATTTACATTGTGCAATGGGTAAATAGGGAGAAGGGCCCTCTTTGCCTAATATATCGGTTTGTCTTAGTTTGTCAATTCTAGTCTTGTCATTCCCCTTGAATATATATATATAATGTAAGACACACTGTGTAAATTGTTGGTGATATATAAATATAATAAAAATAATAATAATAATAATAGGAGTGTGTCACATAATCATTTAGACCAGGGCCAGGCTAAGGATGAAATGTGGCTCTGGTACTTTAAGGCCAGGGGCCAATTAATAAAAATTTGATACTTGTGGCCACACAATGAAATTTGTATACTGTTGCAGTGCACATCCTCATGCATCCAGCTAGCAGCGCCATCTGGTTTGGAGTAAGAGTATCCATGGCGCCATTGGCCAAGCTTTTCCGTTGTGTGTCTGGTAGGGTTGGTAGATTTAGCTAAAGCAGTTGACCTGCAAGAACAGTTTTATATTCTTATATATATCCTTAACTTAGCAGGGATTCCATACCCTTTTAATTCCCTAAAATAGAAGTCTAAAAAAGGAAACAACTAAAATAAGTTGTTTGCTTAATAATTATTCCGTCTTATTTTTGACAAGCCATTGGTTATGTTGGACGACTTAATGTTTGTTGACACTGCTCTAATAATAGACAACACTTAGCCCAGGGTAGGGATTGCTGTTCTCAAACACAAGCACATATTTTGGTGACGCAATAATTAGCTTTAGTAATAGTCTTGACCATTAATTACATAACCTGCTTTGAAACGTGTGTACTGCTAGCAAGTCATTGAAATTTGTCTTTCAGTAAAGACAATATCCATATGGAGTCAACCCCCTTATTGCAAGAAAGCCGGTGGTGGTCACGAGTCATTAATCAAAGAGATAGCTATAGATTTACTATATTGGCTCCTGAATCCTTTCAGGAACTGCCCTTTGACCTTATGCTATAAATAATGTATAGATAGGCAAACTCTTACCATTCCTAGCCATTGAGGCAAACTAGGATCCAAAGATGATACAGAACAGACCAAGAGAGAAAATGAAAAAAAAAATTAAGGGAAAACTCAAAATGTAATTATTTTAATGCTTTATTTTATAAAACAAAGCTATATATATATATATATATATATATATATATATATATGCACTGTATATCTGCCCAATTAGCATATGTAACAAAATGCCAAATTAATTTACAAACTGTATTGGCAGACTTGGAGTCTTTAGCACTTATAAAGTACAAAAATACAATATATATTTAACAATATAACTACATATGAGCATTGTGGCAATAAGAAATATATAGCTTGAAGCAGCCAATCAGTGGCAGAGAAAGAGCTCCCATTGAAATCCATGCATTGGGTCATTAGGCCCCCGGAAAGCTTGTCAAACCAGCGTCTTTTAATTACGGGCGCACGCCAGCACAGGTCCTGGAAGCCAATAGAGTTGTACAGTGCCTTCTACTGGAGAATTCGAAGTTAATTATATACTGGAGTACAGAGACCTAACTAGAAGCCATAGCCCCCCCCCATGTGCAAAATTTGCCCAAGTCCCCCCAAATTCATCAAGTAAAAAGCCCTACAGCACCACCTTTGCCCCAAACAGCCTGCCAATGCTATCTTCGCCCTAGCTTGCCAGTGCCCCCAAACAGCTTACCTGTAACATATTTGCCCCCAAACAGTGTGTATGTGTCTTCTTTGTCCCTTGGCCCCTTCCAATGTACACTCTGGCACACATAAGTGTGTAAACTCACTTACACAAATGTACACATGCTAAGACACATACGCAGGCTTACACATACACTTACTTGTGCTCACTATCACACTCATTCTAACACACATACTACCTCTCACACCACTCACCATATACACCATATATGCAAAGGATAAGAGTTGTAAGAAGAATATGGGTAGGAAAGTGGGTGATGGCTGGGAAATAATGGACAAGACGTTATATAGTATACCACGTTTAATGTAGAAAAGGAAGTCAGTACATTAGAAATTAATACAGTTTAATCCTCAATCATTTAAAACTTGAAGTATCCTTTTACAAATCTAGGTCAAGCCACCATTTGGATCTAGCATAAGGTCAAATGGGTTCAGCGGTCATTTTGCAGCTATAATTACAATCTAGGTCTGCTTTCAGTTGTAGTGGCCGGAGACAGCCTTTTAACAGCTTCTTCTGTTGTGCTTGTGGTCCTATTAAATGTCCACAAGGAAATATACCCAGAAATAAATTTGGGGATAAAAAGATAGCCATATGCACTGAAAATGGAGACTAAGCCAAAAAAAATGAACCTATTACAGACCTATGACCTTTGGATATGAACAAACATATTGAAGCGCAGGAAATGTGATCCCCAGGACCAATATCTCGGAAATCATCAAGCCTGACCAGAGACAATTGATACTGCTTGACCCCAATGAATGCACTTAGAGGTCTCAATAGCAAATTAAGCATTTAAATAAAACTTTATTTAGAAGACAACAGCTGGCTCTGTTGCTTGCCCGTGACCATTTTTATCTTTGTAGAGGAACATGCTGAGTTTGCTGACTTTATATTTGAAAGATATCCCCGCAAAATATGATAAAATATGATAAGCGCAGATACACGGTATTTTCCACCACACACATACATTTTGGAGTATACCGGTATATATAATTCTATTCTGCTTCTTCTGTAGGAATGCTTTTCCTGGAGGAAAGTTCCTAGGTATGCCGAAACCGTCTCAGTTTCCTACAACTCCCAGGCACTCAGGTGAAACATGGTAAATACTAAAACTGGAGTCAGAACATGTGTGTGCACCAACATAAAGTACCTGTGAATTATCGCTACATGTTTGCTTTGCCGTACAGGGGGGTTAATGAGGAGTTAGATATGCCAAGCTGTGAGGGGTGTCAGCAGAGGTGACAAGTAAATGAACTCGTACCTTTTTTTAATTTCTATATGGTCTTGTCATTGTGACTGATTTAGATACTTAATTTCTGTAAACATAATATGTCTCTCACAGTTGAGAAGGTTATGGGAAAGCTTAAAAATGGTAACAAAGGTTTGTAGACCTTTAGCTGAAGTCCAAATAGGAGGGTAAGAGGATTTTGAGATTATTCCTTGTGAAGAAACTTTTCACGTGCGGGATTTAACTTGAGAATTCAGCAAGAATGGTCATGCATAAAATATGCAGAACTTAACCCAACTAGGTAGATGTGTGATAAATTCAACGGTGTAAGCATGTTCAAGCAGCCACCCCCCCTCTCATCTTTTGTTTTTTGAAAGAAATATCAACAATTCATTATTAATAAACTAATAATAATATCTCTGAACGACTTTTCATAGGATATCTAAACCTTTTTATCTCCCCATATGCTTCTCTCTCTAGGTCCAGTGCTACATCTAGCCATATCTCTCCATTCCTATACCCCCCTCAGTTGCACAATTTTTAGATTACTATATCAGTAAATAACTGCTTAACACTGCTTCTTATACACAATGCATCATTAAAACAGCAATAAAATAAAAAACAATATATAATAAAGAAAAAAAAGCAATGCTCCTTGTTTAAAGCTTCTCCATAATGTGTACTCACTAAGCCATGAGCAATGGTGGGTGAACCAGCTGGTGGAACAAGTTGAGTCTGAACCAGATCCCAAGGTCTGCTTATTGTGCTGGAAGAGATCTAAGAAAGACTCGCTCAATTATGTTGTAATAGCTATAGGTTTTTGCCAACATTCAGGGGGGTCTTGCCATATTGTTGTTATTATTATCATTATCTTTTATTTATAAAGGGCCAACAGATTGTCTAATAAGAAGTGGTTGTCTAGGGTGCTCCGCTCGTAGGTGGCATTAAAAACCAGGCTGTTTATACATTAACAAGCACATGTACGGAAATGTAATAGTTTGCACACATTGCTAGAACCCTAGGGCTGGCGCAGCTAACATTTTAAGTCAATATATCTAAAATGTATGTTATTATTAAATTTGACATAGCATTTACAATCTAACCATGTTTTATTCTTTAGAACTTGTCTGTATCTTCTCACATACAGTATCTCACAAAAGTGAGTACACCCCTCACATTTTTGAAAATATTTTATTATATCTTTTCATGTAACAACACTGAAGAAATGACGCTCTGCTACAATGTAATGCAGTGCGTGTACAGCCTGTATAACAGTGTACATTTGCTGTCCCCTCAAATATTACTTAACACACAACCATTAATGTTTAAACCTTGGCAACAAAAGTGATTACATCCCTAAGTGGAAATGTTCAAATTGGGCCCAAAGTGTCAATATTTTGTGTGCCTTAAACCTCTTGGGCAAGGAGTTCACCAGAGCTTCACAGGTTGCCACTGGAGTCTTCTTCCACTCCTCCATGATGACATCACGGAGCTGGTGGATATCCCACAGATGCTCAATAGGGTTTAGGTCTGGAGTCATGCTTGGCCAGCCCGTCACCTTTACCCTCAGCTTCTTTAGCAAGGCAGTGGTCGTCTTGGAGGTGTGTTTGGGGTTGTTATCATGTTGGAATACTGCCCTGCGGCCCAGTATCTGAAGGAAGGGGTTGTTTTAAATTGTGATTTCCCCCTTAAAAATAAATATCCATATTCTCGAATGAACGAATGTGGATTTGGCACCGTACACTCCAATGAATATCCCTGCCAATTGTTATCTACTTGTTTTGTAATTCCCTACAATATTCTGGAATGTAGCAAGAAGCTACTCGTGATTCAAGTTGTTGTTGTCCTTGGTAATTCTGACTTAAGAAAACACTTTATAATTATGTGCAATAACAACGTCAAAAGCAGTACCACAACCATCTGCAGCTTTTTGGGATTATAGTTTGTGAATTTAATATTTTCCATCCTGACAGCCAAGATCATAGTTTTACCCATTTATGGAGAAAAAATAGCGTATATATATATATATATATATATATATATATGCAATGGGTGGCATTCCAAGAAGCACAGGAGCACTAGATACTCCTGAACATGCCCAGTAGGACATTATACTATTTGTGGATCTCATCAGAGGTGTCAGAGGTGAAGAAGTCCATCTTCCTCAAATATTCTTTCACTCAGTTCATCTACAAAATGTAATTACCAACTAGTTTGACTTTCATTAGATGACTCTTTAAACATCAGCCATCTGCAGGTTATATAAACTATTGTTTAATGGCATTTTTCTACCTGTGTTGATACAGCCTCCAAACAATAACATGGATTAGAAGCATACAGTTTTTGTCATTCCAAGCAAATATTTGGACACTGTTTGGTTGATTCAAGGCAGAGCTACATTGATAAAGTTTCTGGCAAGAGACTTTTAACCTTCAGAAGCAGAAGGATTTTGTGACTTGTGAGACGAGATGTTTATCCAACAAGAAGAACAAAATGAACTCCTTTGGCGACCATGATGGCGTTTGTTATAACAAAATTAGTTTGAAATGACATGTTGAAGAGGAGGACAGCATTTACAGATTTTTTTCTGTATCTTAATGGAATGTTTGTTGAGGCGTCTTCAAGTGGCAAAATGCATTAGAGCTTGTTGTGTTTTCTCAGTTATAAAAACAGTTGTAGTAAAGCTTCTGCGGTCTTGGAAAAGTATGTTTAAACACTGAATTTAATTACTCCGTAATATTGATATGTTTAAACAAAATATACACGCAATAAGAACATTGCTTTTATAAAATAATGCTGTCTTGTGTGTAAAGGATATTGGAATTTGTGTTTTTACTGTATACAAAAATAATTTAAAAAATAAAACTGCCAGCTGGGACATGTCTGTTTTGTCGCTGTTTTTGTTTTTAACTGATTACTTTATCAAATGTAACTGATTTTTACTTTTTTTAAATAGATCCTTCCCAGATGGAAATTTCAATACACAAACTTTTTTATATAGTCTCTATGAAGTTTTATAGTGAAAACTTTGGGAGTTGTTGTTATCTTATAAGAATTCAATATTTGGTTTGATTTTGTTAAACAAAATATTTATAGTTAGTGGCAAACTCACACTACATACCAAAGCACATCCTTCCCAAAAACAAATGTAAATATTGTAGATCAGCCCGAGGTCCAAATAGAGCCTGCCAGATATCGAGGGGTGGCTCGCTTGAGATCTACAGCGGTAACTGCACCTTACAACCAGAGCTGCACCTAGTTGAGTGTATGGGGTGCACAGCACCAGGGCGCTCGGGATATCAAGGGCGCATCAGACGGGGACTACAGCGAGAGGGATGACATCTGTGCCAAGTGAGTCTCTCTACATTCCACGTTCCTATCTTCTTCTCTTGTTTTCTTCTGTCTTCTTTCTTTGTCTGCTTCTCCATAGATCAGGCCTCCTGGAGCACCTCCACAAAAGGGCAGAGCATATAGGCACACCCTCTCTCTCCTGATTGGACGAATTAGGAAGGCTTCCTTGTTCTGCTCTTGCGGTACTCTAAGAGGCGCACCTCTCTTTCTCTGCAAATCCATTCCTCCAATCGTAAGAGAGAGTGCGCCTGTAAGGTCCTCCCTTGTTCACGGCAAAATGGACAAAGAAAGACAACATAGGGAAAAGTGGATGAAAAAAGAAGACAGCAGAATAAGAGAAGAACCAAGGCTGCATGAAAGAAGACACGGATGCCGAAGTGGTTAGCTGAGTATGTAGGGAGACATTGAAAGAGAGGGTTTAAAGCGTGTGAGAGACAGTGACTAAGAGTGAGAGAGCATAAGGGAGTAAGTGAAAGAGAGCATAAGGGAGTGAGAGAGTGTGTAAGTGAGTATAGGTAAGAGAGGGTAAGTAAAAGTGAGAATGTGAGAGAGTGTGAGTGAGAGCGAGTGAATGGAAATGAAAACGATGATGGGAGATAGAAGTTATGCTGTGCTACTGTTAATGTCTGGCTGAGTATATAGTGATGAGAGTTACATTGTACCACTGTCAATGTCTGGATCAGTATATAACGACAAGAGTTAGTCTGTACCTCCTTCTGTGTTTGGCTCACTATATAATGATAGGAGTCAAGCTGTACCACCACCCTGATCACTATATATGTGTATATTGATAGGAGTCATTATACCACCATCTATGTCTGGATCACTATATAATTATAAGAGTCATGCTATACCACCATCTGTATCTGGTTCACTATATAATGATAGTCATGCTGTATATTTTCTCTCAAGGAAAAATGAGTGAGGCCCACGCACACATACAATTCTGATGAAGTGGCCCACTGCAGAAAAACTTAAATAATAATGCCAACAAGCACTGATTCACTTATAGAGGACTTATTGCATACAGACCTTACTGTATAATCCTATCATCCAAACCAGTAAGAGACTGGAACTCAACTCTCTATATTTGAACATAATAATTTGGAATAATTCAAGAAAAAGGCTTTTAGGATACAAGGGTTTCACTGGAGCAAAGTAAAACATTACAATACATCTTATAGTTTTATAGAAACGCATAGTTTCTGTTATCTAGCGGGGTAAAAATCCATTTATAGCTGTCTGTTTACTTTGGACAGCAGAATAGAAATGTCTAGGGCTTTTGCAGGAGGGATTCATATTTTAACTATCCCTTATCTTTGCTGTCTTTTCTTTTAAATAATTTATTTGGTGTAATATCATTCTTCTATACGATTAATTATAAAAACATGAGTTTCATGTCTAACCTATTAAATAAATACTGTGTTTCATCTGCTCTGTTCATCTTACTGCACTGCTGGGTCATGTATTTGATAGTCAACATGCGCCGTGCAGAATACTGATGACCTGGGCAGTTTTAACGTATCAAGTTTCTGAGAAGTACTTATTTGCATACATCATAAGAAAGTATCAGCCGAAAAGTCATATCCCACATTGACTCTGGAATAGTTGGCAATGAAATTATTATTTTTTTTTTAAATTTGCTAATACACGTTAACAAATTATATATATATCTATTAGTCCTTTTCCTTGGTTTTCCGTTCACTCTACTTTTTATCCTTAGATGCTTTTAAACCCCGATATCCTCCAATTTTTTTCAGACCCTCTGTCTCCATTCTGTCTCCAGACCTCTTAATGCCATAATTTTTATCTCCTATCAATTAGACTTCTCAGTAAGCTACTTTATTTTTTAATCAGGTCTTTTCTCTCTTTTACAGTCTTCAGACCTCCTGCCCTTCTAACCTAAATACTAGGACCCAATGATACACTCATACTCTACGCAGATCGACATTTTAGCCTTTGAAGGATGTTGCTTTCTGCTATCATGTCTGTCTTTAATGTCTCTCTATAACCCTTGGAGGCAGAAGTGATGCTAGGAGGTGGCTTAGTGGGCTGATTTGTGACTTGGGGAAAGTCGCAATCTTAGAGGCCAATAATATGGGAGCAAATAAGGTTAAAAAATCAAGTTACTGCATGAAGCATAACATACGGCATATAGGGGGAATGTTTGTATTTGGGACTTAGATGGTGTAAATATAGCATTTTCTGGGTGTATAAAGTAAATGTTTGTAACCGGAAAGGTTGTTGAAGATACTGGTATTGACGATGATCTTACATTAGCAAAAACTAGATAACATTAACACCAATCATCTATTAAGCATATAATGTCCAACAATATTAAAAGCATCATAAACATGGGTTCTATGCCTGATTCGTGTTTGATCGATGGCCATTATTCTTTAGCTCATATCAGGGAGAAAATAGAAACTGAAACAGAAGTATTAAAGGAGTAGCCCATCCATCAACATATCCCATAGCATTTGGTAAGCTTCAATGGTAGCATCACAGGTCTTACTTATAGTTACATGTAGTAGAGAGTAACACAAAATGCACCCCCTTGAGTTAATTGCATTTTATTCTGCCTAAATGACTGTGAATTTGAACTTACTTATGTGCAGTTTTATTATGGAGCAGAGAAATGTCCCATCTTCTAGATTGTAAGCTCATTTGAGCCGGGCTCAGTACCCATCGTACAGACAGGAATATGTTAATAGTGTTCATACCAAAAAAATGAGCTAAAACATTTACATAAAAAAGAAAAATCCTTTATAATATATTTGAACACTCAAGCTAATGGAAAAATAGTTATGTTTCCTGAACAGACAATGTCAAGCAGCTTATAGGACATTGCCGATACGCTAATCTTTTAATTGACTGCTGGCGTCTAGCTAAAAAAAAAAGAAAAACATAAGAAATGTGCAATGCCTCTATAAAGACCATGGTTTTTATAACTGTACTATGTTTAAGATGTGCCGTTATATAAACTGTTAGCATTTTATTCTGCTGAAGATAGAATCTTGAAAGTCAAACACTATGGTGTTTACTGTTCTAAACCTGTCTTCTAATTTTATTGTAAAACTATGTTATTCTTTCACAGATTAGCAAGTTTTTCTTAAAGCGTTCCATTTTGCCAAAAGAGTATTTAATATGCACTTGGCTAACAGTTACATATACAATGTGTTTATTTCATGTAAATAAAAAGGGTTTTGAGAGGTAGGAAAACTTGAAGAAAAAAGTGTCTTAAAACATTCACATGCCTTTTATTTTGAAAATGGCCGCATTCCCGGTGGTCTAGTGGACGGAAACATGTAAATACGCCGTCAGCTACTGCTTCTGGGGCCTGGGTGAAATGGAATGAGAAAGAATTACATCAAAGTAAGATATAAGGATGGGTGAATGAAAAAGGTGGATGAATTAGGGGAAGTGATATGAGCATTGAGCACAGAATTAAGAGGGCGATACACAGGAAGAAGGAGAAAAGGAACTGCCACAATAAATTATAAAATATGCATTTCTTTCATTTTCCCTTCAAAAGTCTGGGGGCCTTACTTTTCATTTCCTTTCTCCTTGCTTGGTCAATTCATGGAATTTGAGGGATTTTGAACTCAATTGACGTGGTGCAACTCAATACTTTGTGGACAGTCCTCAGAATAGTGAGAAAAGTTCAGAAGGAGAAATAGCAAAATAAATTAAGAGTGGGTATGACAAAGGCACATAGAGAGATGGAAAAGGAGACACAGACTATAAAAAATACAAAATATGTCAAACATATGGTGGTGAATTATACATTAGGCACGCTAGGTGATGGGGCCGTGGTGCTTAAATGGATAATCTGCAAGTGCCCCACCAAAGGCAGCATAGTCGTTGCCGCACTGTGCAGGCTGCTGTAGCTGGGAGGCAGGCACTAGGTGTGGTCACATTATAATTGTGGCAGTATGTGTGCATCCATGCCTATTGGTCCCAGATGATCTCGTTTCTGTCACAGAGAGAGAAACATGAGAAAGCAGTATAGAGTGAAAGATACACAGGGACACATAGTGCACAACTGGCCACTGTTTGGTCATAGTAATGCCAAACATGGGAATGAGATTTCTAAATACACCAAGATATCTTTTGTTTAAAGTGTTCACATGTACAAAGGAACACCCCAGATTCAGTGATAGAGGTCAAAATATCATCCGTTTACAGACAAATCTTCACCCTTAATCAGTAACTGCTTTATCTTGACATGATCTATGATGTTAATAGCCAGGGGTTCTGCTGACAATATATATTGCCAGTTATTTCAGGCTAGAAAAGAAGAGGAGACAGAGGTCAACCCTGTCTAGTACTATTGGATGGGGTATCGATTTTATACCCAGTCAGTAAAACCCGGATTAAATCCTGATTGTTAAATGTAAAGACTCATTCTAGCTTGTAGTTATAGCCTTTAATATTTGCAACCAGATGAAGATTTCATATTTAGAATAATTACCTGTCGGATTAGTAAAACAGCCATATTAGTACTGATTTTAGTTAAATAGGTTAATCAGTCATACTGCATTTTGAGAACTACTTAAATTATTTAACTAAAACAATAACATTATATAGCCTGCGTATTCTCGTATTTGGTTAAACATCCATGTTTATTAACCAAATAACTTTAAAAAAAAAACTTAATTAGCTAGGTGCATACGAAAAACTTAAAACAATTGTCTTTTGCAGCTCACTCATCTTCATTCTCTTGTTTGTTCATAATCTGGCTTTATCTGCCCCCAACCATTTTAGGGTCTCTTTTACCGCCTGGTGCCATTTTGCTCCTCATGGGAGGGAATAAAGAAATTCAAGCTATGTGCACGGATATTCCACGGTTTCTAGGCTGCTCAGAAGGTTTTACTTTCATTTTTACTGCTTATACCTTCTTCCTCACACCTAGAGTCGGGTATTGAGGTATCCCACGCCAAACAATCATGAGCCTAGCATTTAAGGTGATGTGTTCATTGTTTGTACGGAGATTTGCAGAACAACAACGGGATTAAGGTCTTTTTCTGAATTTTGTTTATTTCATACTTTTTTGAGTGCACGTTATCTCAGCTTGGATAACTTGGATTAATTCAGTTAGTTTACCAAAAATCTAAATATTGCCTGAATATACAGCCTCATGCTACATAACTAAGCTCTATTTCATGCTGAATAACCTTTGAACTGTAATGCATCTTAAATAGAAAACTATATTTAGCTAAGGAAAGTGTTCAAGAGCTTTGTGTACACTGTGCTATTATTTATTGTATGTGCATTTATGTTTATTTGAAACATTGGATGATGATGCGGTGCCATTAGTGTCCATGGATCTTTTAGAACCGCTGAATAATCATCACTGCTCTATGTATCCATCCCTGTATCCCAAACGAATAATGGACTTCAGTCATGTATCTCCAGCTTACTCAGTCTTTTTCTGCATCCAGGGGTATATTTGTCTTTTTTGGCCATATTTCGTATGTTAATCAACCTTCTGATATTATTACAGGGAGATCTCCCTGATACAAAACCTATTTGATCTCGATGAATTACTGACTCAAGTGTTATTTTTAATCTTTCTGCCAATTCATAAATCTTCGTGTCAACAATGTGCTTGAGGAGATATGTCACCAGCAAACACATGCGCAGACTAATAAATACTGTTGGGACATTTCTTTCAATGTCCTGTAAAAAGTACCCAAGAACAGGTTTACGAGAATTGATTTTTTGGTTTGCAATGGAATTTACCATTCAGAACTTTTTTTTGATCTTCCAGGAGAGTTTCAATTCAGAGAGAGACAAATAGATAAGATTGTATATTTACAACACAATAAATACTAAGAAAAGTTTAGATATTTCATTAGAAAGAACCCTCCGGGCAGAATACCGCCAAAAGCAGCATAGCTTAGGGAAAACCCAAGAGAGGACAGTCTGGCTCAACAAAGATCAAGCCTAGTCCTCTAAGGCCTAAGTACTGAAAAAGGCATTTAATTGACATGTAAACAAAAAAACAACATTGTACGTTACTGGACATCGTGTTAAATTGAACCCAGTGAGCCCTTTTTGTTAGGAGAAGAAGCGTTTTTTCCTAAATTCACATCATTTGGTATTTGGTCCGGCCTGTACACCTCTATAGAAAATGATGAGTAGACAAGAAGGAGAAGGACACTATGATTGGTCTCAAACAATTCACAAGCTAAAAGATTTATTTTAAAACACATTTCACCTATGCTAAGAAAATAAAGTCTGTTGCGAAGTTGGTAGCTTTTTTTAAAAAATTCATGCTAGAATCTAACAAAATTAATTTTCCATACGGCCATCAAAGGCTTGCCTTTTGGGGCTTAAAAAAATTGTTATTTATGGATTCATTCAGTTAGTCTTTTATTGTACCAGACATTTTTTTTTCCTCATACCAATAAGTATAGACTTTTTAGTGCTTACATATTTCATAAATGGAATATTATGAAAAAGGACAGATCGGGGAATAAAGCGGAGGAAGACGAAAAAAAAGCTAAAGCATAGTGAACAGAGATTCAATTTTCATGTATTATTTTACAATGGTTTGAAAAAAAATTAATAAGTGTGGAAGCCCTCAATAATGCACATACGAGACTCGAAACCATTAAATTGCTTCCCTGTCTTCAGTTGCAAAATGAAAATTTATATTTAGTGGTTATTTGTGCGATCGCAAATATGGCCGACTGCCATTTGTGTTATGTATTAATTCTGATGCATAGGGTTTCATCATTTCCTTTATTCCATTGAAGACAGTTTTCTAACTCAACAGAACCCTAATTCATAATTTAAGAATACTACTGAGATTTCAGATGTTATTTGTTGTGTGGAAATCTGTTTTAAACTCTTTGTTTGACCCAAAATTTTGTTAGCAGGAAAATCCTTTCATTCTTTCTGTCGGAGATTCTCCAAGCATATGTTATTTATCTAGTATTTTGTAACAATATGCCTTTGGCAGAATAATTCCATGTTTTATTTTCAGATTTCATCACATTCAAGTCTAGAAAATTGCTAATCTATATGAGAACCCCTGTAACTACCACATAATCATTTTTATAGATATGAATCGGTTAAGCCCATCAAGCTAGATATTTTGACTTTAATATCAAGGCTATTGATTTTCGCATATCATGCACCACCTGCAATATTTCATCATTGTTGCTTGTTAATGCATCTTTACTGGAAAAATAACACTTCCCCTTTCAAATTTAAAGGCAACTGCAACTAAAATAGGTGCTGATTTTGTGGAATATATTCTGTGTAGCTCTTGAAAATATTTATTTAAAGCAGATTTGGCAACTTCTTAGACCTTCATCTCAGTAGACATATCCATTTAAACCGAAGGGCGAGTTTTTTTTCCTTCCAAGAGCAGAAGGAGTAAATTTCTTCTGTGCTGTAAGACTTGGAAACTTACACACAGAGCACTTTAAAATACTTATTTTTATCAAGACCATTAAGCTTATCATTAGTGATATTTGGGGGAGGTGTTTTTAGGGGAGATCCTCCTGACCCGCTGCCTTCTGCCGAAGCCTGGTTAGATATGAGTTATTAATGCTTTTTCTGCAATCCATAGCAACTAGGTATTTTAAAATATCTCAATGATAATCATAATTATCATGATAGTGAGTTCATAAGAAAAAATATAACATTATAGGGTTCTCAGAGCCCAAAGCAAACTTTGTCTGTGACCCTCAGGACTAGACTGGCCACTTGGGACACCGGGCAAATGCCCAGTGGGCCGCTGTCCAGCATTGCTCCATGCACACCTGGACTGCTGATACAGCGGCAGATCGGGATATGCCCGACCCCATTCTGTAGAAGCATACAAATGTAGAAGGCAGCCGCTCATATCTAGCTTTCGACCATACCTACGTCAAAGGCAGACGCCGACCTTAAAGTGCCAGGGCCAATTTGTTGTCCCAATTTCTGCCCAGGTGATGCCTCTTTCATGCATGCCCCTGCATATTAACAAAGAGGACAACCTGGTGACAGTGCTTCCTACAAGGTCAGCGTCCTAAGTTTCTGCATTGATTGCCTATATGGTGGTGCCGGTGCAGAATAATGGAACAAGTGTGGCAAAGAATGTTGTTACCCTTTACAGTTCTGCACTGGAAACATTACTGTTGACATGTCTGAAATATAATTGTCGTAGCATAAAATTGTTTCCCCCTTTATCAACAATGAAGGAATGTCTTAACCCCTCAAGGACAATGGGCCGTCCCTAAACCCATTGAAAACAATGCATTTTGAGCCCGTACATGTACGGGCTTTGTCATTAAGGGGTTAAATTTAAGAGAAGAAAGTTAAACAAGTTTATTCCACACATGTTTTGTCTCTATGTCCTTGAATTCAAGGTTAGTGAGACTTATTAAAGCCGGGTGTATGCTGTTAGGGGATTTACACAGTATTATTTCAACATTAAAAAAATCTTTAGTGTTCATGTCACCAACTTTATGAGGAGACACGATCAGTCTACTGATTAACCACAACTTGCATATTTAAGGAAAACACACAGCTTCTCGCTGCCAAAACATGTCTTCTAAAAACAGGAAAAAACACATTTTTAGAATTAGAACATTTAGTATTAAAAGTTTAAATACCATTGTATGGGATTATTAATTTACCACTACATAATTAAATGTATTTCTTTACGTGTATGACTGTAGAATTATTGTAATATATTAAAACCAGTATGATAATGTCATGATTGCTATACATGCAACAATCAGTTATAAACATAAATGTTAAACACGTGTGTACACATGTCCTGATATACATAATAAAAAATTGAATGCATATATCCTGGCATTGGGTGAGACACATGGCTGGACTGCCAATGATGGGTAGGCTCTGGCACTTTAAGGCCAGCTGCTGCCTGATGAAGTAACGGCACCCTGGGTCGTTTTTATGCTCACGTACCACATTGACCGCACACTGGATGTAGCATTGTTGGCCAGTCTGGGCCTGGTCATTGTTTATTTTACTTGAATATTGTTGTTTTTTCCTTTATATTTTAAGTAAGATGTCCTATATATCATCTTTGAATTATTTAAACCCCAAAATACTCTACTAACCCGGACGTCTGGTCTTATTTTCTCCAAAGTAGAGTCAGTAGGGGTCACGTTTTATACAGTCACCTGTCAATGGATATCAACTTATCGTTACCTTAATCCAATGATACTCCTGTGTTCCTAATGAATCATGCAGAGTACTTTGCCTTCGAAATATTATGGTTTTGTGGCTTGTTCTCATACATTGAAAATAGTCCAAGAGTGTGGACTGAAAAGCATTTCAAGTTTAACTTAAAATAAAGTAGCTTTGTTAAACACTACAATGAAATATATATATATATTAATAATATAATATAATATATATAATATATATATATAAAAGGGGTAGCCGACAGATCAAACAAGAGGCTGTGATTAAGAATCACAGGAGTTGCGATTTAATGATTGCTGGGCAGCTGTCTATATTGATTAACCTGCTATAAAATGTACGTTTTTATAATTAAAAATAAGATCTTCTTTCATTTCAAATTTAAATCTTTACTAATTGTTAGATACTGCTAAACAACACTATGCATGTAAAATATAGTTGAGCCTTGTGAATAAACCAATGAATTGCCCTACTTTGTGTACCTAAGTACAACAAATGTATTACCGGTAGCTTCTTTTGTTTCTGTAAGTCCAAACTGTCATGTCAATAACTACTTGTGATGTTGTTATCTATATGTAAAAGCACTGCAGAATAAGAAGATGCTATATTAATCAATAAATAATAATAATAATTGGTTAAAAGTCATTAAAATAGGTTATATTGGACCTCTAAGCTACTTCTATGATTTCTTTGAGCTTTGGGCAAAGTGAACAGGAAGAAGGGAATGAAGGAATACATTTTTTTGCCTTGAAAATTTTAGTTTAGTGAATTTACTTCTAATTACATGTTGTCTGGATTTCCTGAGAGGAATCACCAAGTACCATGTGCGCCAAGAAAAAAGAGACATCATTGGAGGTACTAGGGAAACTGGGTTTCAAAGGGGCCGCTTAGGAGCTATGTATGTGCGTTCCTGGGCAGAGGGTGGGTCTGAAAAGACTAATTTATAAATAATTTCTGTTAGCAAGTCCACTTACAGGGACTCAATGCCCTTGATAAGGCTGGTGGCAATTCCAAACCTGAGGAAAATGTAAGATTCCTTCTAATCTAATGCAACTTTTTTTGTTTCTTCAAAAAGTTAAACAGACACATATAAAAGCTTTGCTGCTCCCATGAAGGAGTAACTTCATTGTGCATGTGAACAGTTAATGAGAATTTTTGCAAAAGGTTCTTTAGAATGAGGAACGTGTGGGAACAAGTGCAAATGGGCATAAAGAGAAGCGCATCTAACATTGTTGATAATATTTTACATACTCTGAGTACAATCAAACAAAGGTATATGTATCCCACCACCCAGCCTCACTTAAGTATTGATTAATGTGATGCCCCCAGCCAGCTCCACTTGTGAATTGATCTCCCCCTTTAGAATGGGCCTTGGCACCCTGATTGCACAGAATCTGCCCAACACCCAGATTGGAAGCATAGGACTTGCCACCTTTGCCCCCAAACAGCCTGCCTGTGGCATTCTAGCCTAAAAAAGCCTCCATGTGCCATACATCCATGCTATTGCACACACAAATTCATTCATTTACTCATTCACAAACATTCATTCACTCACAAACATTAATTCACTCATTCATTCGCTCATTCACAGATACTAATTTATTCACAGATACTCATTCCTTCCCTAATTCACAGATACTTATTCATCCACTCATTCATTCTCTCAATCACGCATTCTCGTTCATACACCCTCCACCACCACCCTACCTGAACTGCAGATTTCTCTGTGCCGCTTGCAGACATCCGCAGGGGCTGCTCTAGTTATGGCTCTGCTTAACCAAATGAGGGTTTCCTTAGTCGTCTCAAACCAAGAGTTCAACTCCTGACACAGAGATTGTTACAATCAGTCACAGTTTAGTCTATTCTTCTTGCTGAAAATCCTTAGTATTTAGAGAAACTGCTAAACTGTCATTAAGAACCATTAACAAAGTAAAACCATGATGGGCTGGTTGACAATATGTAAAAATGATGTGTTCTGGAAAGCATGGCCGATGTAGTTACCCTAGTTATCACCCTTGTGCGCTACACTTCTCAATGGACCCATTGGAGAGATGAAAGATCATCTTTGAAGGCCTGTGCAGACCTCCTTGGCATCTTTTTCATGAAAAGTAACGCTGAGCACCAGGATATGACATCATATATTCTGATGTTTTGCACAAGAAGACCGGCAGTGGTGGAGGGGCACTTCCCCAGTTTAGTAGGCCTGAGGGCTCAGCTATAGGTCAGACCTAGAACTGAGACCGACTGTAGCACCGCATGGGAGTGTAAGTAATACGATGTGACACATTGTTATAAACCTTCATTCCTACACCCCTCTTAGTTTGAAAATCTTAACTACATAGAAATAAGCACAATGACAAAAACATGTATATATGCATAATAAGTATTTCTGAACTAAACATCAACTATAACATTTTTCGAAACATGAGCGTTTGTAACACCTAGACATTTTTGAAAGGCCTCTGCTTTGAAGCACATTAAATAACCATACTGAGATCCCCAATTGACTCTGTCCTATTTCTTTCATATACAAAAAATATTTGGCTCTGTGACTTTAAAAACAGAAGGAGACATTGAGTACCTTTGGCCAAACAAATGACAGCGTTAAAAGTCCACGAAGCCAGGATTGAGGCAAACCAGGCTTTCTTCACTGAAGATTGAAAATATTGCCAAGCAGGGTGCAAGCGAAAGGAAATTGCAATAAATAATTTTCAAATATGATGAATGTGCACCATTTTACTGCTTTAACAGTGATGCGGGTAACATTTGTAATGCGCCATTATCCTTTATACTTAGATATATATATATACACACAGTATGTTTATACATTTATATATAATTTCCATTTATACATAATTTCCTTTGCTGAGCAACATGCTAGGGTTACGCCTTGTGCTACTGCAATGGAAACAATATATCCATTTTTTTTTTACCCATAGAATTTGGTAGAAATAATAATAAAAAAAATCACTATTTTTCTTAAGCATTCCTGACAGCACTCAAACATAAAACTTTCTTGCAAAACAGCCTTTCCCTTTTTGTCTTTAAATCAAATGTAAATCTAACCAGATTTACTAAGGGCACATACTACCCGTATTCTTTACTCCATTTCTCTGTTAATGAACATTGTTCCAGCACCTGAAATCGTTTTTTTTCCCTTGGATCTTTGTGTTGTCTTTTCTATTTCTGCAGTAATTAGGAACACTGAGACAACAAACAAACTGGCACAGAACTCAGAACGACACTTTCCAGAACTTCCTTACAATTGCATTTCATTTCAAATGTAGTCTGGGCCAACATATTGGGAACATTGTTGAATGGAGTACTTAGAGACTGAGGAATGGACTAATCATACGGTGTATAGTTTAACTCTGCAACTTATATTAATTAAATTAGAAAATTAGAAATAGGAATGCTAGATATATATATGTAAAAAATAAATATTTAAAAAAATAAAACGTGTAAAAACACAACAAACAAATGGGCTTTTAGGTAGCCCCATGGTGTTGCACCTTTAATTGGTATTCATGTAAACGATAAAGTGTATCCTGAATGAATACCTTTTTTTCCAAAAAGAGAATGGGAAGTATTTCGAAAAAAAAAATACAACAAAACTCTATAATTAATAGGAATAATAATAATAATTAAGATATTTTATTTACAAAAATTAGCTATTTCATCTTTTTTGTTTGCAAAATGAGTTGTCAATTATAGAATATCTATAACCCTGATCATTCTAATGAATGTTAGAGATAAAACTTCTGCTGGGAGGCTGTTTCACCTATCTTATTCCCACCCACGTCTCGCTCTTTTTTATATGTTTTACATGTTTCACTAGTTCTCTTTTACTAACCGAAGACTGGGTTGTTGAACACTTTGCTGCTGTTTCTTCTTATGATGGGTTATGAAAGTTACTGATTTCTGCCAATCTCCAGCCGTTACATTTATTATCACAATGCCTTCTGCGGGCTTCATCGTCTTTCTTCTTTTGCGAACTGCTTTGGTCTCTCTGTGTCCCCATCTTATGTCAAAGAAAATTTCCAGAGGAACCGGAGAAAGATAACTCTGGGACCTGATGATTGCCAAGGAAATTACTGTTTGCTGCTTCTTCTGTGCCTGCAATTGCATATAAATGGCCTAATTAAAAGAGGAGTGAGGAAGGTTTTCCAAGAAAATATACATACACGTATGTAACTTCCGTGTAAATCATTTGCCGTTCCTGGAGAATATAGTATATTTCTTACACTCAAAATATTATGAAATAAAACACTTCTAACCGATTTTTGTGCTAATATTTTTTTTTAAAATAGAATGTTCTCTTGCACACTGAAGTTCTTTTATTTTGCTATAACTGTATAGTTTATGCTCTGCTTCAAGTCATTTATTGAGATTTTATTTATGGCTAGCGGCGATAGAAAACACTGCTCCCTTTTATGGGAAATATGCAATTAACTCCGACTTCTCTAATAAATGATCATCTGAAGCAAGGTCAGGTTGGATAAGCAGGGGAGAGAGTTTAAATTATATTCTGTGTAAACATTTAACGACAGGTTTAACCTTTACAAATAACGTGCGTTTTCTAAATGTGTTTTATAATTATACAAATGAGGCTATTCTTGTGACATAGACATTACTCCTACTTAGGCCTAAAGCCATTACAATTAGCCGTAGAAAACAACAAGACCACACAGACAAAATGGGACTTAAGGTGATTTGTTTTAATGATTTCTCTACCTGTCGCCCGAAAATATAAACATAAAAAACAGCGCACTTAACCACTTAAGTGCCAGTGAGGTATTCAGATCATTACTATATATCACTATATTTTTATTTGTAAAACAATTGCACATTCTGCAGGGTTACGAGCAAGATAATATACTTGTGGTATTAATAAGGGATGTTCCTGGTGAAATCTTGATGTCTATAGGATATGCATGTCCTCCAGACACTGCAAGGGTTAATATTTTCTACGTATATATATATATATGTCAAACAAACGTTGCTGAGAAAAGCTCAACGTGGAGCTGACAACTCTTAATAAGTTTCTTAATTTTTGCTGATTGTCAGTCCCCACCTGGGGTTTCTCCAAAACATTCAGTTTGCTCATACTGTTACAGAAGTAAAAAAATATCATCAACTTTTAGGACCGATTCCCCCGACAAGAACTGTAGAGGCCCAAAAACGTAAGTGAATCAAGAACTAAACTCAACTTTTGTCTCTTGTGGGCTTTATCTGTGAAGTGTTGTTAGTATCATGAACTGACGAGCAGGGTGTCAACATCTGAACTACCCTGAACTAAGAGTTATTCAGAAATGCAAATGTGTATTTTACAGTTTTTTTTTTAACTATGAACCAGTGTGTTTTAATGTTAAAAATATGGATTATCTGCTTACGTTTTAAAATCAGGAAGCTGATTCAGATTTTTTGGTATATAAGACACAACTAATTACATGAGGCAACAACACTTTAGTAGTAACAGAAAAAAGCTGATTACCAATTAAACTGCTTGAATGAGAAGATACAACCCACCTCAAGTGCCTGACCGGAAATAGCGGACATTTGGGAATATATTGTTACAGGTTAACGGAGGGGGTAGATAAATCAAACAGGTGTTCATTCAAGTGAATAGAGCCTAATACATTAAGTGGGAATCTAAACATGAATATGAGACCAAGGACTGATTAAGGTGTATACTAGGTGCAGACTAGATGGCCGAATGGTTCTTATCTGCCGTCAAATTCTATGTTTCTATGTTACTGCTAACAATTTACTGAAATTGGTTGTAAGTTGTACTTTGTAGTAAGTACTATGAAGGTTCATGTTTTACTTCATAACTGGTTGTCTGCGTTGGCCTTCAACCAAGTTGAAGTGTCCTCTCCTTGGTTAAGACTTCAGCAGGGTTTAGGTAATAGGGGACATAGTTGACCTCTTTGGGAATATTTTTATTAGTCTATTGCTTCAATGAATGGTGGGCATTGTTTTTGGCAAAATCATTAGGACACTCAACTAATATTATACATTTTTTGGTGCTATGAATATTTACTGAAAAAAAAATGAAAGTATGAAAGAATAAATCTACCTCTAAGACTTAGTGCTAATATTTTTTCTAGATTTAAATGTAAAAGCCTCTGGTCACCCACGTTGCTAGCAATAAATGTCATGCAATATAAAGATATGCACTTCATACAAAAGGATATCAAAATGATAAATAATTTCTCCACCGTTTTCCTATAAAATGTAACAGTCGGTATGTAGACAATCATACCGAGATCTCATAAAACTGCAATGTGTCTAATTTCAGACAGCAGCTGGAAATACTTATTTGAAACAAACAGATTTACAGTTTCCATTTGTAGATGTGAACTCCATAACGAGTTACCCTTTAACATGATCGTATATATGAGAAAAATAGTCAAAATACATCATATTATTTAGTGACAAAGAGCCAAATAAATCTTAATAGGTAAAGGGAATAGAAGAACAGTTACATGTTTTCAACTAATAGTAAAACTTCATGATGGGAGCTGGAACATTGAGGGCATATGTGGTGCCTATGAGTTTTAGGCAGATTTTTTAAAATCCGTATCAGAATTTACCCGTCTTAAAAATAAAGTTAACACGTACATTTAAAGGTCCTGACAACTTTTTGAGACACTCCCTTCCTGGAGTGTCAGTTTAGAGATCTGTGACAGGTAGGATAGTTATTATTTATAGAGCCAACAATATAATAATAATAATAATAATAATAATAATAATAATAATAATTGAAGTCCCACTGTAGTGTTTCTATCAAAAAGATGTAGGACGGCAGCAAATCCCCTTCCCTTTAATTCGGCAGCATTGAAATGCGTTGGCAGCACATTTAAATATTACTGCATGTGTGCACATCGATACACGGAGACTCCCGATTAAGTTATATCACAAATAACACAAAACGTAGGTCCATTTGAAGTTATATTCACCTTCATTCACTTGCAACCAACTTGTATTTATCGTTAGTCGGATTCAAAAGTCTTAGTATCAGTTTTTAACTGTTTTGTTTCTTAAATGTTTGATAAAGTAATTGTGTTGACATTCAGAAAGAATGATTGTTCATCTGTAGAAACATTTCCTAAGCAATCATACTGAATTTAGGGATATTGTACAGTTTAGCCCCTTACTTCCAAAGAAACTAAACAGACATATATATATATATATATATATTAAATGGAAGCCAGCATTTAATATATATATATATTAAATGCTGACTTCCAAAAATAAGAACGTCCTCATTTGAAAGTCTACAGGAAAAGAGAATTAGTGGAATCCGAGCATCTTTCTGTCCAACTCATCCTCATCTGGATAAGTTAAAAGAAGTTATAAGAAAAATGCATATCATTTTTTCCATGTGAATATACTGGTATATTTTTTTAATAAAAAAAGAGTATGATTCTAACTGAGCAAGAACGCAACAGGAAATTAGCCTCATTCTTATTTTGAATACATTATCTTTTTTACATTTCTACATTTCTAATATTCTGTATAATGCCTTTTGAAAGCATCTTGCAGACATGTGTAGCAGTGCGCTCCGTGTTTCTACCTGAAAGCTTATTTGTGATAAGTAAGCACCCCCCTAAACCTAGAAACTCCCAAAATGTATATATATTCACGAAGAACTGCCCCATGAGGAACTGAATTAGCATAGAATCATTACCTATTAATAATATAGTACCCCACAAACTCTTTCTAACATATTAACACACACACACACACACACATATATATATATATATATATATATATATACATTATATGGACAAATGTATTGAGACACGTGAACATCATACCAACAAGGGGTTTGGGTTTGATGACATTGTATTCTAAATACATTGACATTAAGACATTAATATGTATTTGGTCCCCCATTTGCAGCTATAACGGCTTCCACTCTTCTGGGAAGGCTTTCCACAAGATTTTGGGGAGTTTCTGTGGGAATTTTTGCCCATTAATCCAGTAGAGCGTTTGTGAGGTCAGGCGCTGATGTTGGAGGAGACACCCGGCTCGCAATCTCCGTCCATCCCAAAGGTGTTGGACGGGGTTGAGGTCAGGGCTCTGTGCAGATAAAGATAAACTTCCCTTTGGGCTTGGGAGCATCTCATACTTCAAAGAGATAATAATTTAACCAAACAGCTCGTATTTTACCTTTAGTTATAGAATGTGGATGCACATTGGCTTTAGAATTGAGATTATTTTGGAGCTACTTCTTTGTAAGTTAAATACTCCGAATTGTTGACTTACTACAAAGGTTCACTGTAGGATTCCAATGACATTTATAGTGAGTTGCAACCCGCAAGATATCTTCGACTTGTTACGTACCTACATGTACACCTAATTTCTGATTTTTTTTAGAAGATGTACTGTAAGCTGGGGGATGTTACTAACACTAGTATGAAATGATATTATTCTACAACGATCCTTTTGTAGAGTGTAACTTGAATCTTACTAAATTATGGAATCTCAAAGATGAAGGTTTCCTGCCTTTGTTTTTTTTTTTTTACTGGGTTTTATGGTTTCTCAGGACAGTAAAATCTCAATAGTGACAATGTTTCTAAAGAAATGTGTGCGCCTTGGAAATGAATAGGTCACTCCAGTTCACATGATACGAAAGAAAGCAAAATGATATATAGGACATAAAGGCAATTAGCCTTGTTTTTTTGGATTTAGTTAGAATAGTTCAAGGGAAATTTTTTTTCCGAGAGATGAAGGGGAAACAAAGAATCGCCATGAACTGTTAAACTGATTAATAGTTTTAGTGCTATTTTAATGTCATAGAACTGGTACATAAAAGGAATATACTTGCTCATATCTACACAACATATTGTCAGTTAAGGAATTTAATCATCCTCCTTCATAGTGTTTCCCCCTGGGTGGGCACACATTAAACATCTGAAGCATTATCATAGTCATTGCTAATAGGCAAGACCCTACGCACCATCCAGTGAATTATTTACTTCTGACAGATGGCCGAAAGCCCAAGGTTCCCAGTACTTAATTCATGCACTTTTGCCAGCTTTGAAAATCTTACTCAAGAAATATATATTTGGAAATGGCACACAATTCATGGCGCCATTAATTTTACAGGACTATTGCAAGCATTGCTTTTGAGTTAGTTCGCTGAGAATTTCAGACTATAACAAGTCAAGAAGAGTATCATGAAATCAGAAACTGCACTTTATTCGCTGCAAATCATTTGCCAAAAATGTCTAGATTAAAAAGTGTCATACTATAAATGTGGGGGTTTTTTTGCTGCGGACAACACCTGCCGTAACAGATGGTCTTTGTGAATAATAACAGGCTGCTCCTAATTACAGTAAAACATGTTAGGAAGGAACCATAGCATATGTCTCTTCTGACTCTGCTTTGCTCGGTACAGCAGCTAACGTAGAGATTTTATCTAAAGCGATACATGCACATAGCAGGATGCATATATTGATAGCTGACTACAAAGATGGATTTTGGATTAGGAGCAACTGGACCTCTAGGGATTGAGAAATTGGTATGAAGATATATGCTGGGATGAGCTAGATATTAGAATCTGCCAGTTACCAAGATGCAGCCATGTTTACCCAACTGGCAGCCATATTAAGGATAGGGTCTACTCAGAAGAGGCACCATCGGACACAGGACCACCATGCTTTTGCCCGTTTTACCCTATAGCTAGTTTTGTTATAGAAAATGGGATGTGGTGGGGAGAAAGTAAAAAATAACTACATTTGGGAGACAGGGAAAACAATTACCTGAGATACTATGGTTCACGGTGCAATTCTCTGCTACATTCTATTCATATCTATTTATGCCCACGACAACCCAAGTAGATGCCATGTTTGGTTCTCTTCCAGTTTGGGATTTTATATTGACCATTGCTCATGTTTTGCCATGTTAACTTCCCACCCTAGTGTAACAATTTACTTTGGTGTCCAGGGGTAAATATTTTGGCCTAGGTCAAGTAATGAAGGTCTGAATTGGCAGCCCCTTAATACCAGGGGAAAATTACTGGATTCTTTGTTAATCACATTAGTGTCACATTAAAATAAAGGCCCTAAACTATTGCTTGGTATACTTTTTAATTTTTTTCATGAAATAGGGATTATGACAATGCCAGCTACATATGTGTCATATTTATATCCTAGTTCTGTTATCTAATCCATCCATCTATCCATCCAATCCGTCCATCCAATCCATCCAATCCATCCAATCCAATCCATCCATCCATCCCATCCATCCAATCCATCTATCAGCTCAGTATTGTGTTGTGTTGAGCAAGGAAACGATAACGACCTCTTCCTTTAAGGCGAAAATACATTACTATACACAGCATTGTCTTTAATGCTCAAGGAAAAAATACTTTCCACTTTCCCTTTTAATAGTAGACTTAGCGCTGTTTACTTTCGGGGTTTTGATCTGAATTACCAAGAGAGCTTCAATAACCCGGACGTTCCAGAATCTCGTCAGTGTGGTCATGGAAATTTTTTTCTTTTTCCCAAACCTACCAAAACAGAAATACATAACCCTTAATTATAATAAAATGCCATGCACATTTTTCATTAAAAAAAAAATATTTGAATTCTAAATCATTTTCAAATTATGTTAAAGACAGAAAAATGTCGGTGTTTTGTACCATTCAACAACATATGACAGTTCTTCTCTGCCATGGAAAATCATCAAATAAGCTCATTAAAATATAAAAAAGAGGAGAAGGGAAAATATTTAGCTTAAGTCCATTTCTGGTTAAATAGCGGAATTGAATACAGCCTTTCTTCCTAAAACAAAATTAGCAAATAAACAGTAAGAAAATCTAAATGAAAGCCGTGTGGGATCTGCGTGAATCCTGGGTTGTTATTCCACGACTTTGATAAATGACTCTGCGGCTGTGAAAGGTGCGCCTCTGGGAGGTACTAGAATCTGATGCTGTCCAGGTCTCGGCGAGGAGCAGGTTAGGAATTTGTGTCCATGATATTATACTGTAACCGAGCCTGTTTATTTTTCATCTTCGTACATGCCCTTTCTGAAGTTTCTCTTTTTCTGTCAGCGACATGTACCAGAACCTCTCCAGAATAGCTGGGATTCCCTTACAGTTTACACAAGACGATGAAAATGAAGGTTAGCTGCCATCTGAATCGCCGCATGATGGAAAACTGCTAAAAATATTTAGAGAAATGTACACAAACTGTATGAAATTATAAAGACATGCATATGCAGCAAGCTACTATATTATACACTATATTTATACACAACAGATAGATAGATAGATAGATAGATAGATAGATAAAAGTGACCATCTGCAAAAGAGACGTCTGAGGTCTCAAATAGCTAACGTGACTCTACATATTTTTACATATTCATGTATATTGGCCCAATAAAAGGTTTCACCTACAACTAAGATTTATCAATATGCCTGAGGCTTTAACCAGTTCTTAAGCTGAACGTAGGGGTGACCCCAGCAAGTATCTCCTCTGACACTGATCAGTTTACTTTGCCCTTTATTTTGAATAATAGATTGTAAGCTCCCAAAAGCAGGACCCACTTGTCCTTTTGTGCCAGTGTGTCAATTTTTTTATGTTATCAATTGTTAATTGGAAAATAGTGAATGTGGTGGGATTTATTTTTCCATCTCACTGCGACCTGGGGGCACCACATCAGACATTTTTCCTTTTGACGCATATAGTTTTCACACATTTCTGACCAGTACAGGTGCTGTATTGCAATATGCGAGGTGTATAAATGAGCAACTGATTCCATAATATGTGTTGTATATCCTAAATACCGCCTGCAGCACTTTACATTGTACTATATGTCAAAGGTATATTCAATATGGCCATCCTACGGAAACTCACTGTTTAGTGAATCAACCCCTTACTCATGTAAATGCAACCCAGGGCTAATCCTTCAGGAGGGGATAAGTGTTTACGTGTGTGAGAGGGTGTGATAAACCCTAGTAGTATATTATGTCTGATCTACCATTAGAACAGTGAAGTGAGAACTTTAATTGTGGAGTATTACAAAACGTTACAGGTGGCCGCCATATGCGTCCTTTGAAAGGATTTAACATCATGTGGCATCCATTCGCATGACTGTATCAATAACATATTTAGCACTATGAAAATCAAAAGATGTAACACAAAGCTTTTTTGGGATGATGCGTCTTTATCCCATTTTGTTATTTCATGTGTTTTTACATAAACTCGTATGTATGTGAAATAATCCTATTTTTAAAGTCAAGAAAATTGAACATTGTTACATATTTTCAATTAAAATATTTTCATACTTATAATGTATAGGCTGTTGCAAAACAAGGTTTTATTCATTTTTCTGCAGTTAAATAATGTATTTTGGTTGATTCAGAGATTTAACAAAAATGGACTTCACAGGTAAACAAACAATGGTATACAGAGTCAAAATATCCTCATGGTTTAATAAGCATGAAATACTATCCTGAAATGATTATTATTAAAATGATTATTATTATTATTATTATTATTATATTATTATTATCAATGAAATAATAATAATAATACTAACAATAATAATAATAAATAATACTTAATAATATTAATAATAATAATTATTATTATCTTTTCGTGACCTTCCCTAAGGAATGGTCTGCATACTTTGCCAATAATGAAAATTTCAAAATAATAATATTTGCAACGTTGTACCAATTCCTTTAACTGTGCTCCTTACCCCCCCTTTTCTTTGCCTTCTGTATCCCCCCCTTTTTCCACATTACCACAAAAATGAAAAACCCAATAAACTTTGGATTTTGAAAAAAAATAATAATAATAATATTTGAAGAATAAAAAGATGTAAAAGACAAACATAAAATTTAACTTTTTGCTACTTTTCTATGGTTGGAAAATAAAAGTTGTCAAAAAAATGTTTATCTTGTTAAGAAATTTGAACTGTAATAATGGAATTAGTATTAAGTTATATTCTAAAGCATAAATGTCATGCATTATTTATAAACCTCTTAACCCATTATATTTGTGGCTATGATACATCTATAAAACATTACACTGTGATCAGTGGATCAGTATGAGTCCATCGCAGACATGGCATATAGTAGACTGTTATAATAATAAAGGAGAGTGTACCAATATATCGTGATAGTTAGTATCAATTTATGTCTACATTGCATAAAATTTAGCCCATGGGGACCAATTTTGAAATATTTTGCTATTTTGTTGTGTCTGATGAAGAAGACTTTAACCATATTACTTTGGCATTGAGTTTGATTGATGATTTAATCAAAGGTTAGAGCCCTGGTCTGCTTCCATTCTCTAGCTATACAAATCCTAGCATAGCTCCATACAGACTAAAGAACATAACAGAGATGATTTGAAATAATACACAATATATTCCTCATTTAATCAGAAATGATCAATCAATTCACTTTGAAACATTGTTTATTCCCATACGAAAGCAAAGGGGACATGTAGTCATATTCCAGTAACAGCATATTATTAAATACCTTAAATACTGCCGAGTGGTCTTGTTGCTTTAATTAAAATGTGAAATGTGATACTTTAATTAAAAATGTGAATATTGCAATAATTATTCTTTCAACCCTCACAGAGGAAACTCATTGTTTCTCCAAGGCCAGAGAATGAAGTATGATAAGAAATCTCATGCCCAGTAAAATTATTGCTTTTAAAGTATGTCGAGGTCCCTGGATGATCAAAGTCTTTGAACTACAAGTTGGTGAAGCAGAAAAACTGATAGCAGATGATTTCTACAGTGGAAAGACATCTGAAAAATCAATTTGTCAAATTAAGGTTTCTTGGATGTCACCAATGTGTTTTATTATTGCTCTTTATTGTTATTGTAATATTGTACAGTAATGACAGAAAATATCATAGTTATGTCTTGTGAGGTAACCAAACCAGAAATCATGATGGCTCTTTCCAACACAAAAGATTACTCAATGTAATAGCACCAGTTATGCAGCTAGCCCATGAGGTAGGGGGCTGAGATCAAAGTAGTTTTACGTGATAGAAGGGAAGATGGAGTCTGAACCATGAGCAGAGCCGGCCAACATGCAATACCTAGGTTTAGTCTAGGAAAACAAGCCAAGGTTTAGTAGCCAAAATCAGGACACCATATCAGCTAGAAGGAAGAGAGGTTCTCGACATCGGGACCAGTAGGAATGAATACTGAGAACTGTGAAGTAACAGCACACCCCGAGACACTCATTGAATGGGTATTGGTGGAATGGAGGCATATGAATATGTAGGGATATACCGCCTAGGACCCATTTGGATACCCCTCTGAGAAAGAAGACTGAATAAAGTCATAATTTAAAGTCAAAATATTGGACTATGAAGCTATCATCCCAGTAAGCTGGCACACAAAGGAATGCAATAAGCATGCATGCAGGAACTGTGAAGTGGTCGCTCATGAAAAATCTTGAGATAATGATAATGATTAAGATTGCTCATTTGTTTTCATACTGATGTGTTTTCATGACGAATTTTCCAGAATCTGCCAATATGAAAATCTTCGTTCATTGGTTCACCGCTGCGGGCCGCCATTTTAATTACACTAAAAGGAGGAGAATCTGGCCATTTTAAATCAACTTCTTCTACAAATTCATTTCTTGTTTCCATGGCAATCAGATGGACAAATGGGATTTCCAAAAACAAAAATGTCGAATGAATTTTGTCCGAACAGAAGATGGAGATGGATGAATTTTGTCGAAGAAAATGTTTTCCTTGAAAATAAACACGAAAATGAACACAAACTTTCCCCCGCCGCCCCAATTCTAATGATGATACTGCCCGACCATGAAATGGAACAAGTGGGACATCTAAATCTCTTGCAACTGAAATATAGTTGGGTTTTAGATGGATGTTATAAAAATGACGAACCTGTGGTCTCCTAGGGTGATCACAAAGATCAACAAAGAACATGATGGAACATATCCCAGGGATCCTTGAAGAGATTTATAAAAATGCGATACAGCCCTAAAAAAACAAGTCGCAAATATGCTTCTATAAAAACTAATAATCATAGAAAGTCTTAGTTTAAACAAAATGCCAGAAACTGTAGCCACCAGGTGAAATGTTCCAATTTCTTGATGTGGATATGAGTATGAGGCTCTCGGGCATTCTGTGAGCAAATGAGGAACCATATCATAGTGCAACCTTGTCTACTGTATAAACACATACACTTTAGTAAATTTACTTGTGCTTAGTGCTGGATTGTCAAACTTGTACCTAATTTTCATCAGAGAAAGTTTTCACAAAGGTAACATAAGCAAGTTGAAAGACCCAAGGACATGGTATAAATGGCCACTAACCGCTTAACGTCCATTGACGGGTCAGGCACGTCACGCAAAAACGGTCCGGTGACGACCAATTACGTGCCTGGCATGTAATTTCATTAAACAAGCTTAGAAAGTGTTTCTTCGCTTAAACGGTGTTGCTATAATGCCTCAATGTCAAGGCATTCAGCCACACTGAGATCGGCATCAGGGACCATGTCTGCCCCCTCCCCAAGGCGTCAACATAGGCCATACTCTGTATGGTGGCAGACACCCTTTTCAGAAGAGTTGATCACCTCCAAAACATCAATGGTGTCTCTGAAAAGCCTCGTTTCAGCAACACCAAACACTCAGAACGCGATGTGCTTTTGCCACTTGCAAGATGGCGCCCCGTCCTTTAACAAAAATAGCAAAGTTGGAAAAGTTTGCTAGAGGGTCTCCAGACAATCTTGAGAACTCTGGCTCCACTTGCAGGTTGAATACGGGTACTGTATTATGAGTAACTGCTAAAATTAGCGCTGTATCTTCCCAAAAATCTAGACATGGAAAGAGTTAAAGTAAAAGCATTTCAAATACCGAAGGTATGGGGTAAATTGGAGTGGCCCAAGACATATTGGGGTCTTGTTTGAAAGTGACGTTTACCAGGAGCTGTAAATCCATACCTGAAGTGCAATTTTAGTGATTCAACTGACACTCTGTTTGAGGACTGAACTAGGATAAGATTAAAGCTGTTTTAGCAAATAAGAATTTGGTAGGAAACATACTAAACCATGGCACTTCACAAATATACCCTATAGTTATTTATATATAACTATATATATATATATATATATATATATATATATATATATATAGTAGTATTGTTAAACACTCATCTACAGACACCAGACAGCTTGTTTTTCCCTCAGAAATCTCATGGATCTGTCACAACCACAAGGGGTTCTCGGTAGGTGCATGCAAAATAAGTTTAACAATTATCACCTTTGACTCTATATCCACTTTACACATAGATCCCTTGAAAGTAATTGCCCTGCAGTAGAAGACTGTCTTTAAACAAAACTCGGGTAAGAGGTGCAATAGCCGGATCACCACTGGTGGACAGTTTCCGATACCCGATACCCGATACCCGATACCCGATACCCGATAAACCCGATACCCCGATACCCGAAATACCGAATACCCGATCCCGATACCCGATAACCCGATACCCGATACCCGATACCCGATACCGTAAATACCCGATACCGATACCCGATACCCGATACCGATACACCGATAACCCGATACCCGATACCCGATACCCGATACCCGGAGGTCCCATAGAATTCTGTGGGGGATCGCCCAGATCCTGCCAGAAAGTTACATAAGTTATGGTGGGTAAAGTTAATGCAACCCTTGTACTTAAATTTAAGGAGTAGTAGAAGTATTATTAAACACTCATCTACAGACACCAGACAAGCCAGAAGGCTTGTTTTTCCCTCAGAAATCTCATGGATCTGTCACAACCACAAGGGGTTCTGGGTAGGTGCATGCAAATAAGGTTAACAATTATCTCCTTTGCCTCTATATCCACTTTATACAGCAGGCTTACTTTCAAGGGATCCATGTATAAAGTGGACATAGAGGCAAATGTGATAATTGTTAACCTTATTTGCATGCCCCTACCCAGAATCCCTTGTGGTTGTGGCAGCACCATGAGATTTCTGAGGGAAAAACAAACCTTCTGGCTTGTCTGGTGTCTTTAGATGAGTGTTTAATACTTCTACTATCCCTTAAATTTTAGTGGAAGGGTTTTCCATCACCTTTACCCACCATAACTTAAGTAATGGTATTTTGTGGATACCCCGAGCCCCAAGTATTAAGTCAGTATCACACCCTCATGCTGATGAGTCCTGTTAATGCTGAAGTGTAGAGAGGCTGTGCTGCATGTTTGCAGCTGCCACTGGAGCTTGGGATGAGCTGATTGCTACCAGCAGGGCCCTGTGAGGGATTGCTGTGTTCAGCTCCTCATCCATGCCTTCTGGCTGGGCACCTGTGGTAAAGCTGGGCCTATTAACGCTTCATCCAGGCTGCATTTTCCTACTGGGGCTTGAAGGGACCCATTGCACATGGTTTTCTGACATAGATGAATAGTAAAGAAAGCTGGGGTCCTGAGCCTTCTTGGTGTAAAATAAGAAGTGTAAAAAGAGATTGCAAAAAAAAAAAAGTTGTCAATCGCTAGGCCTTTTGGCTAAGATAAAGTGTTTTCACGAGTGCCTATTAATTTCCCGTTTATCTGGTTCACAGCTTTTTGAATTCACGGCGCGGCCCTCACTATGTTCTTGGCACACGTTTTTGACACAGTAGTTTTGGACACTGTTTTCTTTTTAGAGGCAGTGAAGCCTGGACTTTGCTGGAGGAGGATTGAGAGCCTTTCGGCCCCTTCCTCTCTTCAAAGAAGGCCAGCAAGTAGTCTCACCTTTCAGGGTAAGGACTCAAGATCCAACCCTCCCATGGGGGGGGGGATTTGTCTGGGTTCCCCATGAGGGAACTCAGTATCATAGTCTGGCTTCGACTGCCTTAAGCACAGTTGCGGCACACAGGAACATGTATCTCGGGCTCCAAAAAAAAAAGAAAAAATATAATATATATATTTTATATATATATATATATATATATATAATGAACACAAACAACAATACAACAATGGTGTAATTGGCATGAATGTGCATCTGAAATAAACACACATTTGTAATTGTTCATTTTATGGAGAGCTCTTCTTGCAGGAGATGCTTACCGGGGTTCGCCCTTCACAATGCATATTGAAATTCCCAACTCTCCTGGAAACCCCAACGTCTGATTTCACTTTGAATATATACATTTAGTGGCCACCACATGTGGTGTTGGTTTCTGAGATGGGTAGAGTCCATTCTAAAACTCACATTCATATTCTGCATTTCATTAGAAGTAATATAAAGAAAATGTATTCAATAATCCAAAACAGTTAGAGAGACCCATAGGATAAAGCAGCCTTTAAGACCCTCATAGGATAAAGCAGGCCCTTATATCCTTAGTATATATTTGAAAAGTTTCTTTCTCTATAACGATATACACAATTTACTCTTTTTGGTCTTATTTTCTGTTTCACTTATGTAACTAGCGAGGTGTTTCTTTAGCATTCTGTATTATTTATAACATATATGTGCTTTGGTCTCCTCACATTGGATTATTTGCTTAGCTTCCATCTGCTGAGCCTGATATAAGCCTGCCTTGTTTTTGGTATTATTTCAGCCCTGTCTGTTTAGCCTTGCCAATACCTGATACCGGCTTTGAAGTTTCTTTCCTTCCTCTTCTGTTCTTAATTAAATATTTCATATTTTCACAGCTCTCGGTCTTCATTTAGATCTTAGGCTTCCATCATGTCAGCAAAAATATAAAGCCGGAGTTGGAAGGATAAAATATATTGCATTTATACGTCAGCAAAAGATCATATGGTGATATATTTCTAAGAAAAAATTTGCACATCCTCGCCTGAAAATCGCAAAATGTTGTGCAACATCAACCCCCCCAACAATACTTTAAAAAAATAAAATAAAAATACATTTAAAAAAACTTAGCAATACTTCAGTGCATATCCAGCGAATACCATTCAAAAAATAAGTAAGGTCACACTATCTGGTATTGCTCAGCCCGCCACTACATCAAAGTTTGGCAAGTGCTTTCTAATTTTTCATGACTTTATTGCTTACCAAGGAGCTGAATTAGTGGGACTGCACTACATTTTAACTCAAATGAGACTAAGCCTTGTCACCCCCTCCCCGTATCCTAATCTCATTGGGATGCTGGGGTAAGTTAAATGCCCTTTGGGGGGATCTGTGTAAAATGGCCTCTGGTTGTGCAGGTGCTTATATATTCCATGGACCCATTCAAGTCAGTAGGCATTTAGATCTACAAAAAAAACTATAATTTCAACAAAATCACACAAACAGGAATCAGCAGCCACCTGATGACGTAGGTACGACCACTGGCTGGATATGCACGGCTGCATATTACGTTTTTGTGCGACACTGCAGCATACAATCATCTGCCGGAGCGGCCAATCGCATGAGTATGGAGCACCGCTCGTTAGTGGGCCACTAGGCATTTGCTCAGTCTACCAGATGGCCAGTCTGTGCCTGCTATTCACTAAGAAGTCGAGAGACCAGGCATATATTCGCTAAAATGCAAGTTGTTTGTGAGTATACATATGAGTTGGCTTTATTGTGTTTATGAGCTGCTCTTTTAGCCAACCTGGGTACGTTTGCTGCTGGAAACTCACATTTTTGTTTTACCTACAGTACATATTATTGCTAGACTGCTTCAAGACTTACCTCTTTTAGTGCTAATTCCCAAATATGCTTGGACAAATGTGAGCATTTTGCTTTCTTTAATTTGTTCTAAAAAGTTAATACTAATTCTTAAAACCTATTTTTTTTTATTTTTTTTTTTAGCTTTTTATAGATACCCCACATGAAGTAAGTAGACATAATGTCAGGCGTCATGAACACAGAGAAATCTTTAAATTGCACAGTAGATATAATTACTACTGCTATGAATTTGTGCTCGACCATACTAAAAACAACATTATTATGATAATATTATGAAACACACAGCTAAATAAAGCAGGAACCAAAAAAAAAAACATTAAACAAATAATTATGTAATTAAAACTTCTTAGATAAACATACAGCACATTCTAAGTCTGTGGTCTCTATAAAATGTATCTTCTTCTTTAATTTGAAAAAGGATATTTTCATTATTATTACACCACGCAGAGATATACACACATATATATATATATATATATATATATATATATATATATATAATTATTATATTTTATATACACTTATTAACATTGAGAACGCTTCGTTGGCCCATGGTCCTTGTTCAGTTAAGTAAACATTAATAGAATTTCTCAAAAGCCGTAGTGAGACTTTACACTAGACATAGTCTGGTATGTTTCAAGGAAGCACACAATTCTTTATTTAAACTGCCTTTTACCGGATGACAACCTTTACCTCTGAGAAAACTTTTGATTTGGAACCAATGATGATTTTTATACCTTCATCAATCATTTTCAATGAATAGTATGGAACTTTAGGGAAATTGAACTCAATGACATCACAGCATCTCAGAGATAAATGTAACAGACCAGCTATGGAAATTAAGAAATGATACCGTGAAAGGTGTGTGTATGCAATTAACTATTTATTCTTTGAAACGTTTCAATTATAACATGTTGATAAAATATGTGTTTGGGTCTATCTGAGAAATCGCAGGACAGAGCTTTTAAAAACATCGTGGAATCCAATGGCAAACATCATCAGGGGAATGTTCATGAGATTTTTTTTACTAGAATCAGATTAAAAAAGGAATTTAAATATTGTAAGTCCTCCCGGCACTATAGCAAAACCAATATGAACTCTCTGGGGCCATCCCATAGGGAGTCCTGCATGTAGCCGTCCAGCTAATGCCACCCGAGTTGCCATACCTCAGATGGCCAACTCCCGCACTGACGCCAGACCCCGAGGGACCCCCTGCCATACCCAGAACACAACAGAACAAGGGAGGGTTCACTTCTGTCTAACTTTCTAAAACTGAAAGGAAATTCCCCCTGTGCAGAATTAAATACCCCTTGGGAGGGGGTAACAGATAACATTAACATAATCCTTATCAGAGGGTCGCTATTGGGCTACCACCTAAAAGGATAAAATAGGCAATTTACAGCCAGCCCAGTCATGCTGTCCCCTTTAGGCCAATACTCTGCATATAGGACTCATATTCCAGTATTTTGGTTACAGACCCTAACACTGTTCTCCCATTTTGTTTATCTCTCCCTTGGTTCTTTCTTACTATCATGTCTCCCCATTCACACCATCGTCTTATCTTTTTGTTTCTTCTCGTTTTCTGTCTTCTCGATTCCCTTGTCAGGTCTGTTCCTACAGACTTCTGTTTCGGGGCTCCCTCGTTTTTTATTTTTGAGACATTACTCAAGCAAGTAAATATAATAAATTAGCATGTTTCTAAATATACTTAGATCTAAGAAATTAGTATTAAAAATACATTACTGACAGATGTTTTTATAAGTAATGCCAGACTACAAAATATGGTAACAAAACATTTTTGGGGACGGCAGAATATTTCATGAAATTATATCATGCTGGCCAAATGCTTTTCAGCAACGGGAACCACCGCCAACTACTATTAATGGTATTGCAAAAAAGGATATTTCAATTTATAGCCTAAAAACAACATACAGTCAGAAGGATTTTTTAAGACTTAAATCTACAGGGTATATTTAAACCAACACTGAACAAAGTTATTCTTTATGTAATATTTAGTAGTATTTTGTCTAGATTTACTAGTAATTTGTTCTGTTCCTCTCAGATTTATAACTTGGTTACTTAACAATTAATCAATAGCATAGTAACTATAATACACCGCTTCCAAGTATTTATTGACGAGTCCTGTATACCATATTGGCCTGAATATAAACCATTGACTTGGGCATTGTCCAATCACTCCAAGTGTACCTGGATCTACAGTGGGAGGGTGACTAAGAACACCCCCATCCCATTCCCCAATATATACTTGAATTAATGATAGACTGTTGGCTTTAAATTGGCACACATACCTATCCTTATGAACAATTTTGTAACATTCTGTGAACATACATTCGGACAACTGTTGCATATTTCTACATAAAATTAACATTTACAGCCACCAACCGCAACAACACCAAGCCAGTGGTTTGAGGACCACACAGAGGTCCCCAACTAAGAAACCCAGAAAGTCTATATATTTTAGGCAAAGTGATGATTGTCAATGTCAGTCAATGAAATGAAGGAGATTTACTGGAGGCTCTTTTGTGCAGGGGTGGATTGGGCCAGGGAGAAAAATGTCCCCCCAGGCCGGGCATAGTGCTGAGCCTGTGGGCCGCTGCCTCACTCCACTGATCAGTCCTCTCTCACTCAGGGCTCCCTCAGTCTCATTACGTTCAGACAAAGGCAGAATGTGGATTGTTGGAGATTTCAATGAAATCTCCAACAATCCATCAACCAACCAATCAATCCATTGATCAGGACATTGAAAAAACTGTCCATTGGGTTTATCCATTCATTTTTAATTTCACAAATTCTCTAATACTGGAAATTATGTTGGTCCGTGGAAATTGAATCAGCCATCCTAATATCCAACATAAATAACAAGAAGTGGAATAAACCGAACTGGTATGTGTTGAAATGGTAAATGAGTCAGTCTGCAATGCTTAAAGAGGCAGTGGGAGAGATTTTTAGGTGTTCTTGGGACGTCTGGTACTTCTTTTTATTTCTTCTTTCAAGTTGGCAGTATGCCTCATTGTGAAATCATTGCTTTCCTTACGAGAAATATTTTTGAGCGACCACTTTCTCTTGGGCTTCGCCGATGAAGATAGTGATTTTGTAATGTTTGCTTATGAACTCAGCATGGGCAGCTGCCTGCAACTTTGAAACAAAGTTTTCTGACTATTCTGGGTCAAAATGGACTGATATAAGCATTAATCATAGTTTGTGTTGTACTGAGCCTAAACCTATGTAATGGAATGGTGACAAATTCAAATCAAATGACCAAAGAGCAACATCTTTGTTATAGTGGGCATATTTGGAATAGGGTTACCATATCAGCCATTTATTTCCAGGATGCATATAAATTTCTCCCCTGCAATATGAGGGAAACCAATTACCCAGTTAAAAGATTTTCTTATTTACTTTCCATAACTGAATTGTAAATACACTTTCAGCTATTTCTATGCACAATATTCTTCTAGGGCTGTAGAACATGACCTGTACAATGTATATATCTATTTTAATCCATAATTAAAATCAAATGAATCAGTAGTTAAATGAACAAATAAAGGGGACACTTCTGAAAAAAATAGCAGCCAGGAACAGAATGTATCCTCCATGTAGCACAGGCACATGTATTAATATGCCAATTTACTGTCTCAGGGCCATCCGAGTGATAATCTACTAAGCAGTAGATTCTCATTCTTGGCCTAAGAGAAGGTTCATCACAGACATAGATGTTCTTTCACCTAATGGCATCCCAGGCTTTGACTCCCCTGCCCAATGTTTTTCCCAAGAGGAGCATATGGATTTAGGTTTCAGTAGGCAGATCTACCCCTTAGTAAAATAGCCCAGGGGCTCTCACCACTTCAAACCTGTCCTCCTTGGAAGAAAAGGCCACAGCCAAGCACCTTCATGTTTCAGGTGCCCCGGACTCTGATCACAGAAATACTTGCTTGAATGTAGGTGACTTAAATTACATCAGCTTTACCTTGAATTACAACCCTTTGGTTGTCGCAATGACCAAGTCCTTACAACCACCCACACCCATCTTATTTGCTGTTAAGGGGTTAATATTTGCCCACTATTCAGCATAGCAGAAGTTTAGCCAGTGTTCCAGCTTCTACTCACTCACGATGACAGATATGCAGCAATACATCGGTATGACTGATATAATAAGATATTTTTTCAAACATCTGGAAGTATGTAATAGAAACATATCTTTGAAAAATTATTCATAGCCAGTGGGTCAGTGTATTATTATTTCTGCAGATTTTTGATGGGAATATCAGGAAACCTTTTCTTCATATTTTGCTTCCTGTTTATGTATGCATGAGTCATTCCTTAAGTTTGCATGTGTGCTGGATCTTGAATCCCATGGATAATATGTTAGCAAAGTGATATAGCCAGTTTTATGGCACTGATGATGACAATTCCAGGTATGTATGAAACTACAGAGAATAGTTAATTCATGTAAGTAAAATTACATTTCTATGTATTTTCCGAAGATGCTTAACGCAAATATTTAGTATAACAGGGACACCTATTCCCACTTTAAATGGGTGCGTGCAATATTGGGTCTAGCACCTTTAATTCTGTTATAGGAGAAATCAGTGATCACTAATGTGATATACCTGAATGCAGGTGACAGTTCATGGTTCTTAAGGATATATATATAGTCTCCCATATTCTGCTGGATGATGACTCTCCACACATGTCCATCATAAAGGTATTCTTATTAATATCATAGGTGGTGGCACCAGTTTAAAAACGTGGGATGCAAAGACAAGATGGCAGTTCCCACAAGAGAAAATAGCTGGGATAATTTTTGTTTTAATACTTAAGTGAAAACAATATATTTAAGGGGTAGTAGAAATATTATTACAGACACCAGAGAAGCCAGAAGGCTTGTTTTTCCCTCAGAAATCTCATGGTGCTGCCACAACCACAAGGGATTCTGGGTAGGCACATCCAAAATAAGGTTAATAATTATCACCTTTGCCTCTATATCCACTTTATACATGGATCTCTTGAAAGTAATTGCCCGCTGTACAGGACAGCCTTTAGACAAAACTCAGGTAAGAAGTGCACAGCACGCATTTTTTTTCTTTATGTGGGGGACCGACTGGATCCAACCAGAAGGTAAGGACCCAGAAACCACTCTTAAACTGGTGAAAGAGACCACCCAGATCCTGCTAGAAGGCCAGGGCCCAGCAGTTCCCCTTGAACTGCTGTGGGAGACCACCTGAATACTTTGTCAAATAATGACAAAGCCTGGCTGTTTCAATCCCTTATAAAAGTTGACAGCATAAGATTGTGATACTGGCTTAATAGTTGAGGGTTGGGGTAGCCAAGAAATACCATTACATAAGTTATGGTGGGAAAAGGTGATGGAAACCCTTGCACTTAAATTTAAGGGGTAGTAGAAGCATTATTAAACACCCATCTACAGACACCAGACAAGCCAGAAGGCTTGCTTTTCCCTCATAAATCACATGGTGCTGCCACAACCACAAGGAATTCTGGGTAGACACATGCAAATAAGGTTAACAATTATTACCTTTGCCTCTATATCCACTTTATACATGGATCCCTTGAAAGCAAATGCCCGCTGTACAAGAGAGACTTTGGACAAAACTCAAGTAAAAGGTGCAATAGCCGGATGATCACGCAGGGACATCTTTTTTTTTTTCCTTTTTTTCTGTGGGGGGACTGCCCAGATCCCCCTTAGAAGGCCTGGGTCAAACAGACCTCCTTAAACTTCAGTGGAGGACTGCTCAGATCCTGCTAGAAGATCAGGGTTCAGCAGCCCCCACAAAGCTTCTGTGGGAGACCATCTAAAGCCAGGGCCCAGTGAGCCCCCTCAAACTGCTGTGGGGGACCACCTAGAACCTGCCAGCAGATCTGGACGCAGCAATTCCCCCTTAAACTGTAAGGACTTTCATTTTGTCCTCAATAGTTGGGGGGTTGGGGGGTAGCCAAGAAATACCATTACATAAGTTATGGTGGGTAAAGGTGATGGAACCCCTTCCACTTAACTTTAAGGGGGTAGTAGAAGTATTATTAAACACCCATCTACAGAGACCAGACAAGACAGAACGATTGTTTTTCCCTCAGAAATCTCATGGATCTGTCACAACAACAAGGGGTTCTGGGTAGGTGCAGGCAAATAAGGTTAACAATTATCACCTTTGCCTCTATATCCACTTTATACAGCAGGTGATTACTTTCAAGGGATCCATGTATAAAGTGGACGTAGAGGCAAATGTGATAATTGTTAACCTTATTTTGCATGCTCCTACCCAGAATCCCTTGTGGTTGTGACGGCATCTTGAGATTTCTGAGTGAAAAACCAGCCTTCTGGTGTCTGTACATGAGTGTTTCATAATGTTTCTACTACCCCTTAAATTTAAGTGGAAGGGTTTCTATCACCATTACTTATGTAATGAAAACAATATTATATAGATCCGATACCATTTCTTTTCAATGTTGTTTGCTTTTCTTGGTTACGTTAAAGTTGCTCACCATTCCACTACTCATAGCATTAATGCTTTTTATGCAGGAATGTACATCTAAATCCTTTCTGTCTCTATTAAATTTGAGTTTGTTGGGTTCTACCTCATGTAGCCTTCCTGGAACCAAAATATGCTGTTGCGTATACGGCAGTTTAATAGGTTTAGTCTGCCAGCGACTAAAAGGCATGTTTGTTTTCAGGTTTCTGTGCGTTGACAGGCAAAAAAAAGAAGCACAGCCAAGTATAATGTTCATTTTTTGTTAACCTTAACCAAAACAAAGTATCTCTGCATTTAAACTATACATTATGCATATACCTAGGAAATGTCCGGGTATGCTCCCCAGTGATATCCCCATGCTTTTGAGATTCAAGGTGTATGGTTGTAGCAGATGACGTATGTGAGGAAAGATCAGGAATTGGCACCCTTTCTGATAAAAAGTCTCGAGATTATCGAACCCCTACGTCCAAATACATCCATATAGACTGAGGGCACACGGAAAGAAAGAAGGTTCATAGTTTTCTTACTCTTGTCGACCTACAACTACAACTAGCCAAATATTGGCCTTGCATCATGGAGATTGTAGATAATTGCTTGAATGTTATTAAACATTTTTTTTTACAAGGGGTATTTTGGAAAGTTTCCCCCGGCTAAATGCTTGGGGAGGGGGGGGTAAACTTTACAACAGCGTTAACATTTGTAGTAGATCAAGCAGCAGGTAAAGTTGTATGACATGTGTCACCTGGTTCCCGTTGTGTTACAGCCATATCTTTTCTATTATTTCATGGACCTAGAGTTTGAAATATGATGAAAAAAGTGCTGATGTTGAATTTTTTTTTTTAATTTTTGGGGTGCTAAAGCTCACTATTAACTAGCAATAAATAAAAAATGTTTCAAGCAAATATAGAATATCTAATGTGTATTAGAAAACCCCAATATGTTTTTACCATGGAAGTAGATATCTGCATGATTATTTCTCCCGTTAGGTTACCTCTCCGCTGTTGTTCAGTTGCTGATGGTTGTTGATGGTTCAGGCAGGTTTTTCGAGGATGGATGAGAATTGGGGCAGGCAAATGATAATTATTATAATTATTATAATCTATAATCATAGAAGCACAGTCAATAATAAAAAAAAAATCTCTGTGCATTAAAATCTGTTAATATTTCAACCCGCCTTATTCTTCTCAGCTTTCTGGAGACTTGCGCTAGGATTGTCTTGTGGTAAATGTCCAACAAGAACCATTAGGAAAGTATATTATTCCCAACTTGACCTGTGACTTCTACTGCAGCAAGTAATACACATTTAAGAACCGAAGCATTTGATGAACGGGATAATGTTCCTTTAAATACTATCGGAGGCTGACAAGTCCATATAAATGTGAGGCCCACATGTATCCTGCAGATGTAAACCACATGGTTCACGATTTTGGCAACGGCTTTTGCTCACTGTAAGAGCTGAATTTTTCCAGGTTTCACAACTAGCTATTTATCTGCTTTCAGACACATTTCATCGCTTGTTTTAATTAGGCCTTACTCAGAACAGATATTTAAGAAAAATATTCCTACGACATTTGCAGAATGCATTAAAAACGCCAAATGTAGTATATATATATATATATATATATATATATATGAGAGAGCAGGATATATTATAGTTTGTCAGTTGCAGTCCTTCCAAAAATTTGTATACAAATTGTGCAAGATATTTACAGTTACGCAAGAATTTTGTATCTAAAATAGCAAGACATTTAAAATTTGTAATATAAGAGCAACCAAAAAAAAGGAATATTTATTTTAATTATTTATTTTAATTTCAAAATAATAAAATAATTTTAAATATGTTGTCATAATTAAATAAAGAACATATAATATTTATTACACTCAATAAACATATAATGACATACAGTATATGAGGTTGTCACTGGAAGCATGTGGCCCCGTGATACACTCTGTGGCCATGTGTATCCTGCCGCTGGCCATTCACAAAAGGAAGGTATTTGCCATAAGCCTATCCCGTGCATGTTTAAATTCCCTCACTGTATTAGCCTCAACCACTTCTGCTAAGAGGCTGTTCCACTTATCTACCTCCCTGACAGTAAAGTATTACATTGTCCCCAAAACCTTAGGTGATATATACCTTGCACTTTATTATTTAAGTATATTTAACTCATTTATTGCATCATAGCCACCAAGTAACACCATTTTAGGTCGCATACCTATTATATGTTTGTGTATATGAGATTATGTTTAGTATATATGGTATTTGGAAAAAGACACATAGCGGCTCCACACACTTTAAGGTTTACTTTAACCTTTGTCCAGCTGTTCTCCGAGAACATTTGTTTCTGCTTTGTAGAAGGTGGCACTAAATACCTTTCAGCAAAAACCTGACCTTAAAAGCCCCATGAGGTGTTTGGCTGGTCTGTGGCGGCTCTCCAAACGCTGACACATTCTTTCTCACTCTCACTGCTGAGTACCCTCCACCCAAACCCTCAGTCCTCCTTTAACCCACGAGAATAATGATGGATAGAAACAAATAAACAACCCTATTATGTGTTTAGAACTGCACAATAGTTTAGAAATTAGAACTGAACACATTAAAGGCATTTCCCTTTGGTAATAAAACTCATATGCCTTTGGAATTCCATTCCCCAAATCAAAAGAGAAATGACGAGTAGGGGATATATATATATATATATATATATATATAAAAGTATATACGAGCAGTAACCTCCCTCCTTACCAAATGCGTATCTTAGTCCGTCTATTCCAGCTTTGTCATACGCATTGACTATATGTATTGTGAGAAGCATAGCATAAATTGTTGCCGCTATATAACTAAAATATATAATAATAATAATAATAATAATAGTGCTGTACAAATAAACTCTACTAAACACTCTCTTTGCTTTTCACATGCCTTGTGTTTCTTTCCAACTCTTCTGTCAGACTTCTTTTCAACTTACTCAAACATTATAAACTCACTAAAAACCACATATAATCTACCCAACCGGTAACCTGAGGAAGCTCTCAGTCCTCCTCACCTTACTTATGTCCACGCCATTGACCTTTCATTTTCCGCATGACCCTCGCTACAATCAAATTATCCCCTCTCTAGCAGTCCCTCGCCTACTGTCCCTCATTCAACAGTTTTCACTCTCCCCCTATTGTAGCAGGGTAAGTGAGAGTGTGTGTCAGGGTGCGTATCCAAGTGAGTGTGCTAGTTATGGTGGCACCTAGCTTTACATGCCCCCAGGGCCAGTAAGTGCCACGTTCCCTGAGTCATATCACTCATACCAGACACTGTCACCTACCGCATGTGGGTTCTTTCTACTCTGTTACCAACCAATCCATCCTTAATTCATCTACCTTAATTTGTCTTGGCAAATGTTGCAAGCTTTGCTTTTATTGTTGCATTGTTTTATCTATGATTGGATTGCATTTTTTTTAGACTAAAATTTGGCTGAATTTATAGCAGCTGTAACGCTTTGAACTTTTCGTTTGATAATAAAGTGTCAAAACATGGAATGATATAATTGGAATCCACAAGAAGAAAAGGAAGATAAAACCCTCTTCAATGTCCCTGCTGTAAAATTTAAAAAAAAAAAAAAAAACAATTCCAGTTACAAGATTTAATTTTTTTTCTTTCTCTTAAATAATTGCTTTCCTTGCATGGATTCCAATGCAATAACTGCATGCTATTTTTTTTTACATGTAATGTTTATTATTACCCAGAATCATAAATAACCAGACACATAACGTTCTTTGGTGATAGTGGTCAAAGTTACTGTACGTTTATGTTCTAGCCTCTAACATTTAGCATTTGGAATAGTAATAATTACCGAATTACTTACCAAAGGGAGAAATCAGTAAGCAAAATCAGAAGACAAGAATAGAGTCTGTTAAACAGGCCAGTTTAGTATCTGAACAAGCCAAGAGTCAAGTATAGAATGCATAAAAACCCTTCTGCCCTCAAGTGGGCAACCGAGCATCCACTGAGGCTAAAGGAAGATGTTTTATAGCTGTACCATATGAGGCACGCGTTCTATTTGGGAGATTAAACAACATCATCCAGACATTATCATCCTCTCTGAGCTAGTTTATGCCCCGAAGACCATGCCTGAATGCTCCTCGATGCCTACCACATTGTATATGTACAGGAGAGTGGAGAAGACACTTGGGGCATGGAACAACCTGGCCAAGTATGTGACACACTGCAAGGTGCATATACAATATTATATATATTATAATATTTATATATAAACAATATTCATCTAACCAGAGTTGTATTATTATGAAAGGAATTCTGGATGTTTACCAAATTGTGCATCCAATACCTTTCATAGGAACACAAATCCAATGATTCTAAACGTGTTTCAAAGGGTTTGATGAACACCACCAATGTGTTTTATTATCATTTCCTACAGATTAACATTGGAGTAAAGACAAAGAGATCTCTGCCTTAAGATAGCAGTTTGAATTGGAGCACAACCTCAACAAATTTTGATTAATCATCTCCAAAAAAAAGAGCCTAGAGGTGCCATGGAACACATTAATCATTCATTAAATAATAAGGGTGCATGGCATAACTACAGATGTTGAAAAGGTCACTGCTCTAGGGGAATACATGTAGGAGCTTAAAAGAGATTCAAAGCAGATCTAGTTAATAAGGCACAATATTATAGAAGAAGGTCGGCAAGAGGCATCAACATTTAGTGTAAAAATTTAAGCTTTAGGGTTTATTACTAAACAATAGCTCGAGGCTTCTTGTTTCTGTAAATTGTAATGAATTTTTTATTAAAAAATACATATTTACATACCTATACGTATATACTGATTCATGGATAAATAAATTCAGATTGGAAGACTAGCCATTCAAAATAAATAATGTTTGTCAAATTTTTTTTGATTTTAACTGAATCATAAAATCAGCAGATATATACAGATATGTATATGTATAGAATTTCGTATAGGTATTGTAGTAAATAAACCACACACATTTTATGACTGTTTTTCACTCTTCATTCCGGATTTACTGCATCTTCAGAACAAAGGATGACATCATCTTTCGAAAGCGTTATGCAACACTACAAACAATTATCTCCTCTATGTTAATTGAAAGCTTTTTTGGCAATGTAGTTGAAACTAAGTATTTGTTGGCCTGTTACATTTTTTTATGGTACGTTTTGTCCACTACTTGCACTGAGACAGATCAGGAAATGGAAACCAATTCTTAGATAAAGGACTGAGAAGTGGTAAAGGTATGTCAGTTCTCTATCCACAAATTAGAAACAGGATATGGGCCTCAGGTTTGGAAGGCATTCGGGATCAGGAAACAAAATTCAGCCATGCATCAGTCTCTTTTAGGTATCAGGGGGTTTAATGGAGGGTCTCAGCTGATCAAGTGCTGCCACCTAGAGGCGAACACGTTAATTACACTTTGCTTCTTTCTCATGAGCAAGTCACAAACCCAGTTATTTCTCACATTCAGATTTACATACAGAACTTCCGGTATATTTAGAGATGTCTCAGCTTTCAGAGTTACCGGCTCAGGTTCCTAAAGGAAAATATCCACTAAGGGGACATACTTATCACTGCGCATAAAAGCTCAAATGAAGTGGATTAACCCTGAAGGTGCCTGATCTCACCAATGAGACGTGAATAGACTACCAGACAAAGACCGACCCTCTCATAAATCTCATAAGGCTGTTCGTAACCATGCCACTCTATTACTGCCCATGGACCACCTGCAAAACATTGTTATTGCTTCTTTAGGACGCCAGGAGGAAATCAGGACATAAATATTACAGGAGCGACCGTAATGATCATTCTTGGCAATGTGTCTTTCTTGATTCCGATTCCTCTTCCATAAAATGTTCCTTCTGTCAGCGGTGCTGTACTCTGTCAAGAAGGGTGTGCACGCAAGATATATTGGTTTAAAGAAAGGGATTCAGATGCTGATGTGTTTCACCATTCTTTTGGTCCTCTGCAATTCTTTACTTCTGCTGCATACATTGGATTAGTTGCAAACCAAAGCTCTTTTGGAATGTAGAACAGTAGAAATCATATTCGCAATTTTTCACGTATCACCAATAGTTCAGAATAATAGTTTAAAATGTAGAAAAAAAATAGTTCCATGGAGAACATGCCATTTTTCCCGGTGCCATAATCATATCGCTTTTGGGCAGCCTGCCCTAGGCTCCACCACATAGTGACTTTGATGGTTGCCTTGTCGATCCGGCAGGGATCCCCCTCCCTGTATCGTTCCTTAATTGGTGACCAGGTTCACGCTGGACAGGGTACACTACGGGTGATAGGAGCCCTATGGCTATTGACAACAATAAAAAATCTCACCAATGTGTGATTTTAAATAAATATATTTAGTAAGAATTGTTTCTTCTGTAAAATAATGTTTAGAGTATTTCATGTAAATTGGGAATGATGCCTAGTTTGGCAGATAAAGTACATGCTGTGACCATAACGTGTAGATTTATGGCTCTTCTCTATAATGCACTTAAAATAAGCACACAAAAATGAATAGTTAAGATAAATGCATTTTCCTTTTTTTTTTCCGTTAAAATATATTTCTGTGCGTGTCCTTGAGATCCCTCTTACCTCAAGCAGCTGCCAAAAACTTCAGCTGACACCAAATAGTACTTACATTAACTGCTATAATCATGTTTAAAGCCAACTAAAATTAGCACTGATGGTCCTTTCAGATAATGATAGAGATAGATAGATAGAGAGATAGATAGATAGATAGATAGAGAGAGAGAGAGAGAGAGAGAGAGACGAGAGAGATAGAGATAGATAGATAGATAGATAGATAGATAGATAGATAGATAATGATAGATAGAGAGAGAGCGAGATAGATAGATAGATAGATAGATAGATAGATAGATAGATAGATAGATAATCAGGCAGCAAACATTCTCACCTTAAACAGGAGGCACAAATGATTTGGGTAAATCTACCCCTAGAAAGAATAGGGGCAGATTAGAATGAACCAGAGGCAGTTCAGGGTAGGGTGACTAAAACATAAAAGTAAATCTCGAAAGACACACACAGGCCATCTAGCTGTAGATGAAACATCTCATAAAAACTATGAATTATGAGGCATTCTTGCAGACATGATGTGCATTTTTTATATGAAATTAAATTGTCTTAAAACAAATAGAGAAATCTGAAACTTTACATAATTAGTGTATAAAAAACAGGAAACCTGGCAACCTATCTGCTTTTTTTCACTAATTTAACTTAATTGCATCATTGCAAATATAATTATTACATCTGGAGTTCCCAATGAAAACATTGTTTGAACTATACTCTCCAGACAGAGCGAATCGGAATGATAAATGACACTTTCCAAGGAGTTTACTTGCATCTGAACAATTTGATTTCATTGTTACCTTTTAAAATCACTTCTACCGTTGGACTTTTCTGTTTTCTACTGTGATGTATGAAATTTATATTCCATCAGCTCTATATGATGTCATGTCGTCCCTTAAAGCTGATTGGTCACAGTGAATCAAAATGTGCGGTGTCACTTATTATTAGGCAGTGGGGAAGAAGTCTGGATTGTTACTTCTAGTGATATGGAAAGAATATGATGAAAAGCAGGGTCATATTATCTAATTATACTTATTCATTAATAGACCGGAATAGACTGGGACCTTTTTATATTACTTCTAAAAAGTTCTTATGCATTCAAGTACTTTCTCTTCTTCTTGTACTATATATTTATTTTATTGACATGTTCTTTCCACATCCACCTTTGTAACTTGGATTCATTCACTAAAATATGAGTTTCCAAGAGAGTTTTCATCTTAACTTTCTCGCTTTACCATTCATTACGAGGGTCCAACATTGGCAGGTTTCGCCGGCAAGCAGGACCATGCTGACCCTACATAATGCATAATTTAACGTTTCAACGTTTTTTATTGTTTTCACAAATCATACCGCATAAAGAAAAATAAAGTGGTAACAGCGCAAGATACAAGGTCAAAAGAAACAGAAGAATAAAGGCCATAAAATAATCTTTTTAACATTGTTATCATTTGTATATAAATTATGCATTGTGTAATAACAATAAACCGGATTGTATATATCACATTGAGTTTGTGGAGGGTACTCAAGTATGAGCAATTATAACATATCTAATAGGCGTTACCTGGTATGCATCCCATAATAGTAATAATAATTATTAATAATAATAATAATGCATAATTTAATGTGTAAGGAGACATTAAAGAAATCTGCCTGATTTAGCTTAACCTACTCTGTAAAATCTTAATATTTATAGTCCATGTTTGATTACTTTCATAGAGCCAGGAAACTTTATTTTTTACATTTAAAAACATTATTAAGCTAATGTAACATACATGAAAAGTAAGGTCTGCACTATCGTTACCTTAAGTGTTTGAGTAAAAAGATATTCTTTACCGACTTGCCACTGAGAACTTCCGGCCACCTGCTTTCTCTTGCTGACCGCGTTCATAATTTGCTGTCAGATCCTCACTGTTGGAAATTGCTGGCTTTCTAGCATCTGCCTTTTACTCAATGCAAAAAATACCCCTTTATAATGCTTAATAATTCACTTAAAATCACAATATTGTCCTTTAAAAGGTAAGAATCTGATATTAGCATTTGGAAAACCATCCCCACTCAAAGAGAACCAGGCATGATAAATGTGATGTTAATTGTGATTGAGAATAAAATATGACGCTGAACACAATAATGCAGATTACCATCAATAAACTTTGTTTTTTGGTTTTATGTGATTTTGTTCCAATAAAATCCCTTTACCTTTCAGTCATGTGACACTTTAGGTCACTTTCCCTGCTCAGACACCACACTGAGCTGATCCTTTATGGCAATGCTAATGAAGTTTATTGTTATGTAGGCTTTCATTAGTCACAATGCCTGGGTCTGAGTGATTCTATTGCTGGGTTTTTCTTACTATCATCAAAATCAACAAGAAAATCCCGTAGTTAATGACAGAAGAAGTCTAGCTCACTCAAGGTAAACTTAATTAAAGTTTCAATATTTTTGTGATACTTAAAGAGTCAGTGTGTTTTATCCATTTCTGATCATATTTAAAAAAACAAAAACAAATAAAAACTCAAATCAAGGGTTTCAATGGTATCCTCATATTTATTTAATGCTTTAGATGAACCTTCTACGACTGAAATTAAATTAATAATAAGACGAAAAAACAAGATAATAAAATTGCTCTAAATAGATACAAAGTCACTAAAATAATTCAAAAAATGCTGCAGAGCAGGAATAAGGGACCTTCAAATGATCTCTATTTCTGTGCTCTTATGGTCATTAGTCAACCATTACTAAACCTCTCAGCCTCCCCTTCCGGGTCTTAATAAATCATCTTAACCCCTTAAGGACCCTAAATGGGTTAAAATTGAGCTGCAGAGTAATTTCTTTGGTCGTCCGGTCACATCTACCTGTTTCTACATGCTGTCAGACAGAGCCGAGTCGTGGAGAAGCAGAACTATCTTCATGGTGGAAAGAACTTCCACCAATCTATTTGCCCAGGGCCTCCTTCTTTCTCTTTCTTAATTGCCTATGCGTCTTTTGAACAACATCAAAGCTATATAACAAGGTTAGGAGTAAAAAGTCTAATAGTGCCAACTAACAATTGTAAATAAAAAGTTCTTTCCCTTAGAAAATGGTTGGAATGACAACTTTGACCAGGCATCTTCAGTATCATAAAATCTTAATTTCGCCTGTTCCGGGCACATCGACTGTAAAATATATCTATTTTACTTTTTTTTTTTTTTAAACAAAATGATTTCTCGGAGAGCTTTATTTCAGGTGAATAGAATGAAGTGTCAGACACATTCTGTTGAATAATATTTGTTAAGGGCTTGCGTTGGGGATATCCCCCTTGGCAATGTTTTTTTTGAGCAGCTAGCTCAGAACACTAGGTGTATGTAATTCAACTCCCTTACTTTTAGTTGTTTAAGTTTTTAGTCATTCCAAAATTTTGGTGTGTCTGGAATTCAATAGACAAAGTGTTGAGAAAGCACTGAAATGGGTGTAATTGAATGAAGTGTGAACGGCTGAATGTTATTTGAAATGTTCTCTACATATGGAAAAAGAGAGAGAATGGTTTAGAACAGAAAGAACTGATTAAACCTTTGAGTCTCCAGGAGGCAAAGCCTCAGAGGGTCAAAATGTAAATGATCTGAGATGGTTTTTTAAAGGAGTAGTATACTTTTTGTCTAAGAAAAGGGTGTTTGAACTGTAATGATATTTAAAGTTTTGGACATTCCTCTTTTTAGCTTACTTTTCCTTTAAATTGTGTTAACATTTCTACCTTCTTCTAAACCTGTGTAGAGGTCTATGTTCTAATGCAGACAGTCTGGCCACCAAAGTTCCGTAGGGAAGGCTAGGAAAGCTGCCGTAATGGATTTAATAATCCTTAAATAAATGAAACATTGGTTTACATATTGAGTATTTACTTAAGAAAAGTCTAGGAAAAATATACTGGACATTTTAAAACTTGGCAAGACAAAAAATTGTCATCAATCATACAATGTTCCTTACGTATTACTGTTTTTGGCTTGCTTCATTTCACATCTGGATTCATAAATTTAAAAAGCCCAAATACTATAAGGTCTCGAATAATTTTTTAAAAATTCTTTAAATTAAAAGAATGGTCCATACTTAACCTTTTTATGCAATTGCTCCAACTCATTTAGAGGAATGTGTGTGTTACAGCACAAATGATCAAAATTATCATTTATGAAAGGGTTGTAGGAACAAGAGCGAAGAATGGACATAGTTCTTGGATCGGCCCTAGGTCAGTGACCCACATTAATAAATAACTAAAGGGAGAGTACAACTTTGGGTGGTTTGACTTAAAACAAGAAGATTTAACACAAGTGATATTCATTCATACGCCTAGGAACACAATATTTACCATTAGGAATTGTAGTGCCACCTCCGGACACCATATTGTCCTGTTTTTCTTTGCCTTTGTTATAACTTGCCAACATACTCCAGCCTTCCAGCTAAGAATATGATTATGCATTGAGCTGTTAATCTATATAACAATGCATTTGGGGTTAGACACTTTTCTCATCAAATAATATCACCTATAGGAAATCATTCAAATGAAGAAAAAAAAATATAGAACATTTCAAGGAATTGTTAAATAATCATGGATTTCTGAAGAGTTGACTTTCCGAGAATACAATGAAAGTTTTGCCATAAAAAAGCACAATAGTAAAAATAAACGTCGTGACAGTAAAGCCAGCAGAAGCTTCCATAAGCAAAAAACAGAAAGAAGAAGGATATGACGTTTACAAGAATGTTTTGACAATTAATTTTTGTTCACCTGTTAAAGGGGGTTTAATTCAATAAAATAATACTTTTATATGAAACACTTGTTGTAATGAATGCATTGTATCATACTGATGTATCTGAAGATTCAGTAACCAATTCTGATTGGGACTTACTTTTTTATTTCTATTTCCCCTTCTGTTAGATAAACATGTTTTGGAATACATTTTATATAGGAGATGGATAAAATTGAATTTAATTCGAAAATACCTATAATTTTTTATATTTTTTTTTTATATTGGATCAAAAGTATGATGTCGGCATGGAGAATATTATCCAATATGGATGTTTCACAAAATTCCATGGATTCTATATTTATAGTCCCACTGATTATATGTTAAAAATATATGAATTTAACAATCCAGTAACATAAAACGTATGATGTCTTGGCCAATAAAAAGCCTAAGTAGTTCCCAGTCCAGTCACTCTCCAGTTATGAGGTTTATATATAAAAATGTCCCAGGATGCTGAAATTCAACGGCTGACCTTTCTCTTATGTATAATGCAGATAACTAACAGTAACACTTTTTGTATTTGCATTTTTCACCTACATTTTTATAAATAACTATAAAAGTTGGTGAATTGTTAATTTTAACAACCTTGGAATTTCCTGTTCATCATTCTCTCACATATGGTTTTCTCCCGGACTACGTTTTTGATGCATCTAAAGAATTCTTTATTTTATGCTAATGTCTCCTAGGAATCCAAATCTTATGAGGCGTCTGATTATTGTTTTTTTGTTTCCCAAATTCTTTTAATTTATGACCCATGGTATGTTCACTCATATTTTACAGCTTTATGCAATGATGCATATATGAGAAAAGCTTAAAATCCCTTTTTTTAACCATGTTTTTTATTTCCTGTTTCCATTACCACTTATCTGGGATTATGTTCAAATGAATGAAGTAACAGAATGAATTGGACATCGATACAATAAATCTACCCGTATTAGATCATCTCTGTATTAGATGTAGATGGCATGCGTGTCCCAACCATACAAATCCCGGGCAGGTTCATGGAGAGATCCATTTAACCCCTTAATGACAAAGGCAACACATGTACGGGCTCAAAATGCATTGTTTTCAATGGGTTTAGGGACCGCCCATTATCCTTAAGGGGTTAAACTTTTTTTTCACATCACTAGGCTCAGTATCAACATGGATTAGGTCATATTCCAGATACTCTAAGGAACTAATACAAAATACCTCTACTCTGTACTGTACAATAAAAATTCAAGGTACTGTTCCACTTTAACAAAGTATTACTTGCTTCCTGAATCTTAGACAAGACCAAGGACTTAAGAGGGAGTTTTTACTAAATAAAAGACGCACGGTGGGGATTCTTGGTTGGTGAAATCAAGTACTAGTCATATAAATGATGGAATACGTTGAGACATACAGCTATAATGTGTTCTGTACAGGTTGATGCTCTGTATTTTTTATTCCATTCCAGGTTGAAGATGATTTGTGAATACAATAGAATAGTATAGCAGGAATTTGAGTTGGATCTGGAAGCGTGTGGCCATTGATATCCTTTGTGGTGTGCAACCTAGGTGACCTTGGGGACATCATGGGGTGATAGAGAGCACCCCAACATTCCATTAAGTAGAGTCACAATGTGTAGCACATAGTTACAAACACAAATAAGAAGAACAATATCCTATTTTAATGGTTTTAACAGCTTGAACAGAGTATATTCAATTATTTCAGCAGAATGTGGGCACTAATGTCAGTCTATTAGTATATTAGTCTATTAGTATATAGCTATTTCTGTGATTCCAAATTTGAAATGTGTCCTCTTTAGACAAATACCAGCATTTACTTTTTCAAATCAATGTAATAGATCTTAAAAAAAACTTCCTTCAAGATTTGTGGATATGCCTCATTAACAGCCAACATTGACTCGTGAACTTTTGACTAGCATTCTCTTGGCAAGAAAATAATAATAATATTGAATGATATTGCCTGGCATTCCAGGATAAATGGCAAAAATGTATAATAACATTTAATTGAATAATAAAGCTAAAATGTTATGACTTCACCCCATAGGATAATGTCAGGGGTAATAAAGTTGATACTTAATATTGTTCATCTCCAAGGGAGACGCCTACCATAAAAACTGCCATTCTTCTAATTATAAGTCATACTCTTTTAAATAGTTACATATGAGCTGAATTAGTGTTTTTTTACATCGTTGTAGGAGAGATTAAAACATTTGAATTTTAATTAATAAATCTCACATGGGCTCTAGGTAAGTCTTCACACTGAATTGACTTTGGCCAATATAGGGTCAATTCCGCCCTACTTGCCCGGTAGTGCCCTTTCATAATAAATAGTTAATGCAATGAGATTTTTTACCCTAAAACTCATAACCCTATAGTAAAAATACTGTGGTAGAAGCCGTTCCATTAAATGGAATATTCCTAACCAAAATTGCTGATTTAATCCTTGTTGTCTCTTTGGATAAATCACACAATGAAACACTTTTAACTATTGTGCTTTGACATAGAATAGCTAAGCATTTCCATTTTTACATAAATGTGCTTTGAAATTTGTTACACTTATATGATATACCGGACTTTAATTCTAAAGTGAGGGAAATCTGCTTTAATGTAATATTTGTTATCAAGTTTTATTTGACATTAAGCGACATGTTAGGTGGTCATTGGACGTGTCAGACCTTATCAAGACCATTTACAATAAACTGAACAAAACTCGGGCCAAGCCAAGTGAGGAGAAGAAAGCCAAAAACAACTTCTCGAGCTGCCTCTCTTAGGTGGACTGAATGAATCCCATTAGGGAAACCTCCGAGGACTTGGCAAATATAATACTTTAGTTCTGAAATGTCGGACATAAGCCTTTGAGATCTGCGGTTTAAGTCAAATTTTAGAATCGAGACATTTAGCATATCGATCAACGGTACACAATGTTGACATAACATTGGTGACAAAATAACTAGAAAAAAATAATAATATCTGACCAAAAAAAAAGAATTAAACAAACTAACATAAAAAACCTCAAGGGCAGTAGGGTCTTCCAAATAATCCAGATGAGGAAGCCGTTCATCAAACAAAGTTTGATACCTTATCAGTCTCATATCTCTGCTTCATGTAATCAGTCCGTGCCTTTTAAACAGTTATACATGAAATGTTAACCAGCAGCCATCTCAGCTATAACATATGTTTTTAAATAAAATAATATAATAAAGATATAACTTAACCCCTTAAGGACAATGGGCAGTCCCTAAACCCATTGAAAACAATGCATTTTGAGCCTGTACATGTACGGGCTTTGTCATTAAGGGGTTAATTGGCACCTAGTCAAGTAAAAGCATCAGTTCTTCCAACCTTAAGAATATCGATTATATATTCAGTGAAACCACAGTTCGTGAAACAGGTGCGCACACGAAGAGAAAAAGAAAGAGACCTAGAGAGGAGAAAGAGAAAACACAATGAAAAGCTAATAAACTGTAGATTCTATCACCATTCATTGTACAGGAAAAAGTTGTTTCGAGTGTAAAGCTTACACAAGTGGCCAAGTACAAGAGGGGTAAAAAATGTACTGTGCATTACCCACCCCTGCCCAACACACTTTCATCAAAAGGTTCAGTAAAATAACCCAGAAAAGCAGTCTTTATATTGGGTGTTCCACAACCAGGTAAGCGGCTGACAACATCACTGCTGAGTGCTGGAATATGACATCATATCCCAATGTTCTAGTCCACATTATGTAGGGCACTGAAAACAGGATGTGCTGATGCAACAAGGTCCTCCACAGTGTAAATGGGCTGATATTATGGGAGATCAAAGATCTCTTTGGAACCAGGTCATTTAGTATCATTACACCAGCCATACTAATGACTAAATGATCCAGCAACCACGTAGATGCCAGGCCCTTAAAAAAAAGCAAAAATATTTTTTCATTAAATAAGAACACTTTCATGTAGTTAATTTTCCCAAATCTTGGATGTGCTCCCGTGGTACATTTACATAGATGCACCATATACAAACATATGTTTGTACGTATGGACTCTGCATTTGTCAGTGACTCTAAGCCAAAGACTTAATTACTTGAACGTGCACATTCCACAAAGATTATAAAGTTATAATTATTATAGTTATGACAATATTAATTCTGATAAATTAACAAAACTAAACAGACCAAAGATACAATGTGCCAACTGTCGTCCTTAAGTGAAACTTGCACTTCCAATTCACTTTGTTTTTCATTCATTTCTTCGGTCACAAGGCTTAAACTCTATTTATACAAGTGGTTTGAGTTATAAAACACATACAGTATTATTGCTTATGAGTAATTTAAAATTGCCTCCCAGACAAACAGAATTTTGGCCACTAGAGTTGTACACGTGCCCATACAACTATAATTTCATGTGTTCTACAAATAGCACATATCCGGCACGATTTCTTCTGTGTGTGTTTTAGTGCGGATACCAGGAAACGGGAGCAGAAGGTAGACTTAGTTATTTCCCAAGGCAAATGACTCAAAAGCTAGGACAATATTCTATTACCTTCAATTTACCTAAGTATATTTTTATCTCTTAAGCCAAAAAAAATAATTTCATGCATTTGCCCAAACCATAGCTTTTTGTAACCATTTACTACAGACAAAATATAAATCGCTGTGTTTACAAAGGCAGCATAAAGTGATTTATACTTTCTAACACAATCAAGCTATTGTATAATAAAGTCAATTAAAGTAAAGCAATTTAAAAAGGACATACACAATACAAAATAGTGTTTAAAATTACAGAAAATCTTGGTCTAGGCTGTTACTTTTTATTTTTTACAATCTATAATTACATTAATGGATTGGTTGAGTATAACCTGGTTTACGCTTTTGATTCTTTTGACCAAAGGCCAAGATGTAAGACATTAGTGACATCTCAGCAAGCTCCAATGATATTTAGTTAACTCATAGCTTAGGAGTGTACAACTTTTAGTTATTCCAACCATCAGAGATAATAAAAGGAGTCAGCTAAGGAGGATTATTGTAGATTATTGTATGGAATCAGCTGGTGCTATATAAATAAATAAATGGAGTCTGTGTTTGGGTAAATGTAATATGAATTTCTAAGATCCCAAGTTGTTAACATTTTCTTGAAGCTAGTAACACCATTTTTTTGCCATATGTTGGCCAACAATCCATTATACCAGCTCCTCAAAACCTATGGTTTGTAAACATTGCCAGAAAAAAATAAACCAACACGAAACCGCAAGGACAGTAGGGTCTGCCAAATAATCTGGTAGAGGAAGCCATACATCAAGCAAAGCTAGATACTAATAAGATAAAGTGGCTTTAAGTGCATGTTTAATAGTGCCGAGGGGACAGGCAGAGATCCTATATCAAATAAACGGATGGAAATATAATCAGATTTATAGCTCGATTGACGGTCTATGTGATTTTATTTTATTCTTGCCAACACTGGAAACACAGATTATAATCATTGGGAGAAATAAGTGCTGGAATAACATGTTCATAATTAAGAACATCGTAGCCTTTGTTTGACAAAACACAATTAAGCCACTATGTTAACCTCTTTGTTAATTAGCCCCAATTGGAAATCTATAGACACTCTTTACAAAATCCAACATGAAACGCATATGAAATATACCTCATATTCTTATATACCTAGTGATAATTATTTCTATGTTCATGATCAACAGCATATGATTTGGTGATCAATGGTGTTAATGATGTAATTTGGATTTACTTCTGATTCAATTCACATTGCACTATACATGCCACATCTTAAATCAGATTCAAAGAGGCACCTACATTTGGTTCACGACTTCTAAATTAGAAGGATTGGGGCATTTTCTTATCTTTAGTTCTTCCTGCAATGACTTCAGCATTCCGTAAAAGTCAAAGGCGGCATAAGGAGCATTTTGGAGGGTTCTAGATACCTTCACACTGAGTGGTCCAGAGCAAGCTGCCAACAGAACTAAATAGGTTGGTCTTTGACATGAATTTGCTGCCCCCCTGGCAAGATGTGCCATTCCCCACCAAGCCATTGCAATAAATATGAAATGTTCCATTGTATTTAATAGCATTCTCCTAAGTAGACCATGAGCAAACATAATCAATAAACATGATAAGCCACCCAAAATGTTTTAGACCACTGGACAAATGCAAAGGTAGGGGAGCATACAAGGTAAATGACAAAACCTATAACTCCATCATTTGTAAAAGAATAAAGCAAGCAAATGATTTATAACACCAAAATTAGAGGTGCCTTTGCACAATTCTGTCGTCTATCAGCTTAAATATACGCGCAGTCTGATTAAATTGTTATCCTATGTATTGAACAAAAATAACCGTGCAAGGATCATTTATGATACATGAAATCATTATTTACAAAGCCTGGAACCGTAGTCTGGAACAGCAATTCACATTACAGCCCCAACCATACTATGTAATTATGAATGATAAGGAATCCTATGTTTGAAGAACGTAAGAAGTTATTTTTCCCCTCATCAAAAGTATTTTATTTAAATTATATGTATAGTTGGGGTCAACAATTGGTCTTATTAATTCTAGTATTTGCTCTATTATTATGTTATCTGTGCTCCTGACTATTCTGCTGCGTTGAACAATTTATTTATAATGGCACTAACATCATGTAATTATTATTATGGATTTTGGATGGTTTGGGGTGTTTTTTTTTATAATTTGATCTCAATTCTCATTTTCATTCCATCTATGGTCGAATCCAGCCTTTTGTGTCCCTTTACCTATTAAAGGTAAAGGCATGCTGTCGGGAAGAAGGCATGCTGAGTCTGTAAGTATCTATTATTACAATTATTATTGATTTATATATCGGGACACAAGTATCACACAAAAAATTAGACTTACAGGAACAAAAGATAAGCAGGGTCTTGCTCAACCTAGCTTACAATCTAGATTGTAAGCTTGCGAGCAGGGCTCTCTCCACCAAATGTATCGGTTTGTCTTAGTCTGTCAATTCTTGTCTTGTCATATCCCTTGAATTTATGTATTGTATTAAGCGCTGCGTAAACTGTTGGCGCTATATAAACAAAAGACAATAATAATAATAAAAAAGAATAAGGTGGATAGAAAGTATCTTTCATGATTCCTTAAAATATGTCTTATTGTTTTCCCTCTGAATTTATTTCCCTCATCTTATTCCACCTCAACCTCTTATCAGACTGTAAGCTCACAGGGACAGGGCCCTCATTTCTTTCCATGCCGTATGTGTTATATGTGCATATTATTGTTCTTTTTTGTAATATTGTTTATTTTAATGTTATTGCTAGTTTGGTATTCTCTCCCTCATTGTAATAGCGCTAACAACAACAATTATTATTAATAATAAAAAAAAATAATAATAATAATAACTTTTTGATAAAAGTAAAACATATAAAAATATTTGTTGACTAATAAACCCTGTGTGGTCATTTCTACAGTATAATTTACTCAAAAGCATAACATTTTTCACGGGGCTTACATGCCGAAGGATTAGATATGTGGAATTTTCAGGCCTCCCATATCTGCCCAGAGGTTGATTACTGATTTATGGAATGAAACCAGACCACACACACCATGCATTCATCCAAGTATGAAATGAGTCGGTTTTTTTTCTGATAATGTTCGTAATTAGCGCATTCTGTATGTGAAATTGGCTCAGTTGAACGAAATGGTGTGCGTGGAGTTTCATGCCTAATTGTACACAGTAGTATTGAAATAAAAACATGTTCCGTTAGACAGATGTTGTCATCTGTTAGTAGTCCCACGATGGGTCTCACCTTGCATTACATTATAGCTTATTGGCATGAACACAAGTGCAGATAAAGCAGTATTTATGTAGCTTATAAAATATCTCCTATAATCTTATCCTCATACAATTACATTATTAATATGCATTTCATGTTTTCTTAATAATGCAATAAATGTATTTATTTTTTTAATGTATGGGTGTTGTGTCTAATACTTATAACACTAACTGAAATATATTAGAGTGTAAGCTCTGCGTGGGGTCCTGTTAAACCCACCATTCCTACTAGGAACATTGTAAAAAACTTGCCATTTGGTTAGATTGCTGGCTCATGAGCAGGGTTCTCAACTCTAAATATTTAGGGGAATTTAAACATGAATTGGAGTCTTTACCGAAGAGAAAATGTGCATGCTAGATGGGCCACATTTGTTTTAATGATTGTGACAAGGGCAGAATTATCTAACCAATCTCCTGTCCTGAAGTTCTCTCCATTCTCCTCACCCTCCTTTATTAAAAAGGCTGTCTGTGCCAACCAACAATAATAAACTTAAAGTTATAGCCTAGAGTCCCAGCGACGAATGCATATTAAATTACCAATACTGATTCTTAAACTTGTAGGGAAAAAAATAACTTATCTTTAGAAAATAATGCGGTACCACCAGTGGCTAGCTTCTTAAAGCAACTAATCAGGAAAATGTTCTTTTCTATAACAACCTTCACTTTTCTGGGGAGGCTTTCCACAAGATTTTGGCATGTGTCTGTTGGAATATATGCCCATTCACCATATGTTGATGTTGGACGAGAAGGCCTGGATCACAATCTCTGTTCCAGTTCATCCCAAAGGTGTTCGATGGGGTTGTGGTCAGGGCTCTGTGCGGCCGGTTAAGTTCTTCCACACCAAACTCATCCAGCCATGTCTTTATGGAGCTTGCTTTGTGCTCTGGGGCACAGTCATGGTGGAATAGAAAAGGGCCTTCCACAAATGGTTCCCACAGAGTTAGAAGCATTGTCTTTGTATTCTGTAGAATTAACATTACTCTTCAATGGCACTAAAGGGCCCCAACCCTGAAAAACTGCCTCTCCTGCACCAAACTTTATAGAAGGCGCTATGTATTCCGGCAGATAGCGCTCTCCTGGGATTCATCCATCAGACTTCTAGATGCTGAACTTTGATTCATCACACCAGAGAACACATTTTCACTGCTCCAGAGTCCAGTGGGGGTGTTCTTTAAACCACTCCAGCCAACACTTGCCATTGCGCATAGTGATCTTCAGCTTGTGTACAGCTGCTTGGCCGTTGAAACCCATTTCATAAACCTCCCTACAGAAAACAGACAATTCTCACACTCTATACTATTCAGCACAATTTGTGGTAAATGTGACATCCTACGACAGCGCTACATCTAAAGTCACCAAGCTCCTCATTACGACCCATTCTGCCAATGTTTGAAGATGGGTGCCTATGTGATGTGATCTTTTACACCTGTTGTAATGGGTGTGATTGAAACACCTTTACTGAATAATTAGGAGGTGTGTACTCTTTGGTCATATAGTTTATGTTTATAGTCACACATGTGCTTTATTTCAATTTATGCCTAAAAAGTAAACATAAATTGTTAAATAGTTTTAAAAGTTTGTTAACACTTAAAAACAACATTAAGGCTATAATAAAGGCATAAACCCCATTTAATTTGAAACATTATCACCTAAAACAATATTTGCATGACTTGAATGTCCATAAATTACTGCTGCATACATAAAGCTTCTAATGGATGGGCTAATTTAAGCAATTCTCTTAATAAAGCAGATAATAATATGCATTCACAGCACTGTATATATATATATATATATATATATATATATATATAAAATGAACATTATTTATAGTGGAAGCTATTTTACAGGAGTTACATTTGATATTAATATAAGTTACAAAATGGTCCAAATTACAGTATAAATAGAAAACCTGAATAATGTTTTTAATATTGACCCTCTTTACCTAATGTATTTGTTTTACTTAGTTTGTCATTTCTAGTTTTGCCAGACCTTTTGACTGTAAGAAGCACTGTGTAAATTGCAATATATACTACTACTACTACTAATAATAATACTTAACAACAATATTGTATTTATTAAGAATTTTTAATAATATCTTGCAAAAATATTTTACCAAATCAAAAAGAACATTTATGCATGGCCATCTAGTGGGAAATAAATAAAAATGCAGTTTTATGATAATATAGATATTTAACAGAATTCATACAGAGCAGTAGGGTTCAGATGTAAGAGTTAATATGACAAAGCCTCCCTTTTACTAGAAAGAAGTGTTACAACCGCAGTATACCTTTCTGAATTCATCTGACCCACATTCATTTTTATTTTTTTTTAATAAATATGTTCTATTTTCAGTAACCCAGAATAAAGATTTGAATAAATGAGCAGTGTCTCCCTAAATCTGGGCACAGTCTAGGAATGACTACTAAATCATTACAACAGGCCATTATGAATGTCCGCCAGGAGGAAGAGAGCTTGTTAGTGTTCTAAAACAGGCCGTTTCTCTTTATGAACTCGGTAATTAGTATAAAACTATTTCCAGGTGCTATCACCATGGAGTGTTTAGGGAGTTCTTACTGCAGTTCACAAACTTCCAGGCACACCTGAAAGTCATAGGAAATGAGGTATCCACAGGGAAGGTGCGTATAAGCCGAGGTGTATTAAGAGTGTTTAAGATCAGAGCATTCACAGCACTAATAGGACCAAAAAAATGCTTATTTTGGGCAAAGGGAATATTTGAGACGCTTTTTGTTTTGGTCATAACTCTGTCCAAATTTCATAACTCTGGGGTCCATTCACTAAAGAGGTAGCTTGCAGGAGAGCTGAACATGCCAGCTCCCTGATATCACTATGCATTATACAGAGAGGTAACTAAGGCTGCTGGCACATGGAGCAGGGTGGGAGCTCCTTTCTCGTACTGACATCACATTGGGTTCCAGAAGCGGATGACGTTACAAGAGAATTGTTCAAAGGTTCAAATTGCTCAAGTGAGCACCTAACTTTGCAGCACCTGGGTCACCTTTTACTCTTGACCCATGGAAGTTATGGCCCTGTGAAGGGCCAACCCCAGTAAGCTTGTCTTACAAGAAGGGCTGGCCTGGTCCTTCCTGCAGGGATATATCCATGCGGCCATCAGAGATACTTGCCTTTCCAACATTCTGGCCTGTAGTATCCAGTCTTTGGATTATTAAAGGAATCAGACTATCATCACTGTTCTTCACCTGAGTTAATTAAACCCACCTTTGACCCATTGCATGTATTCAGCTTTGGCCTATTTTAGGTTTTGACCAGTGTTTACTTCTTTGGTGCTTGGTTTATGATTGGTACCCTAATACTAACCATGGACTACACTATGATTCCTGATATATCTATGATTCCTGGCACAGGCTTGATGACCTAAACTTTGGCATATTGCTTGTGATGTCAAACGTGGCCAGAAATAATAATATCTGGCTTGTCCAGAGATTCATTAGCTTTCGACCTTATTTAAATATATAATGCAAATCCACGGTGAAAGGTGATTATTATTCTTTATTAAGCACAAACATATATTCCATGCAAAGCCTCTAGTGAGAATGGTGGGCTCAAGAGTGTCCCACTTCTGAATTATATGGGTAACTGAAAAAAGAAGGGGTAAAAACAGCCAGTGTGGGCTATCTGAAGCTGTAATTAGGGGTACGTGGTTTTAGGGTATAAAATTTACTTTATCGCCTAGAAGACAATTGAGGTGCCTAGCACGTCATGGGGTTCAACGAGCGTAGAAAGCAATCAACAATCAGCTGGTGTTGCTGGTACTTATTGCCCTATAACTTGCAACAAAAGAAAAAAAAACATAAAAACATTGGGTATTTCTAAACTCAGGACAAATAGTAGAATCTATGTAGCAGGTTGTTTCATTAGCATTTGTAGATGAGTAAAATATTTTTCAAACAAAAGTGAGAAAAGGTGCTTTTTCCAATTTTTTACCATACCATACCATTTCTAAAGAAAGCAATTCTAGTCCTGAAAAAAATATATACCTTATGTGGGTACACTAAATGAGAGAGAAGAAAATTAAAACTAAACACGAGCACCACAGAAATGTTGAAACCACCATTTTTACAAAAAAATAAAATCAGCCATTGTCACAAAGGAGTTATACATGAAATGAACAAAGGAGTATAGATGTGAGAGAGTAGGGTGTTATAGGAAAGGCTATAAGGGCTGAAAGAAAACAGGAAGGAAGCTGCAAGAAACAAAGTCCACCCAAAAAAATACACATTTGGTTTGTATCACGAAAAGTGCATAACATGTCAAAACATGAATTAATAAACTTGCTTGCAGGTCTGGTATGAGGTCATCAGCCATCTCCGTGGTTAGGGTCTTGGCTCTCACTGGGGGATCCTGAGCCTCTGCATTGAATGAAGTGGTTGGGCTATCTTGGTCGTTGGAAAAGCCTCTACCTGTCTGGAAACCTAGAATGCAGGTTATGTTCCTTTACTAGGACCTTGTGATACAACACAAAAAACTAGACATAACATTTAACATACAGATCTAAACTATGGGTTCCTACTGTATCTATGGGTACCTAGCTGGTGCACCCACCTGCTGGACAGGGGATATTTACGTATGTTGTTTCCGGCCTACCAGTACTTCTTCTTGTACCCCGTCATGGTGGTCCCTTTACAATCTGGCAGTATACAGAGCGCTTTCTGGGTGACAGGATCTTTCCCTATATTGAGCAGTGGTCAGCCATCAAGACTGTGGGATACACTCTACAGCTAATGGCAGTATACCTGATACTCAGCAGCTACACTATGTTCTCTCCACGTCTGGTTGCTCATAATTCCATAGAGTGTGTTTTTTTCCACTGTTTGGATTTCAAAGTGTGTTTTTGTTTCACTGTTCAGGTTTCACTGTTCACATAGCCCACTCAGGTGAAGGACCTTCTGTACATGCTCTCTTTGACTACCTGCTACCTATATTTTTTCTGCCCTCTAGTGCAGCTGGGAGGAAAAGTACTGTACCTTCTAATTCGACATGTCACTATATGGAATCTATTGTAATGACAGGACTCCCAGACATACCTGCTTATGTTTCAGAAACTACTGGGCTGGTTTCCAGAAGTGCGTGAGCAGCTTTGAAGATGGGCTGAGGCTACACAATGGGTAAGCAAGGTGTATGTGTGTGTGTCTAAGTGTTATGTGTTAGAGCGAGTGTGTATGTGTGTCAGTGTATGTTTCTTTCTTCGCCCTTTTTAATCTCCCTCTATTCGGTCATCCCTCTCATCTTCTTCCTCTCTTCTCTCCTTAATCTTTTATCTCCTTTCCAATTTTTCACTTATTTTAATCCATCTATCACCTATAATCATTTGTGGTGAACAATGTAGCTGGGTGTACTCATTAAGTAATACACTAAATACGTCTATGTAACTATGGTTAGAATAAGCAATAGATTAGTAAACTAAAGTGATATGTGTGATTATTTCTTCCCAGAGAGAGAATTTAAGGACATGGCCTTCTTTAGATAAGGCCAGCTCCCCATAAGAGAACTGTTAAACAAAATAATGCTGATTGACACACAAGATGTACACGATACAGTAGTAACATAGTTATGATAGGTTCGTTTACTAGCTGAAATCTGAAAAGATCCCTTTTAAAGTCAGATGTTCACTTCCCCAATACATAGGTATCTAAATTACCTTCACACTCCTGTTTGTCTTGCTCTAGTTTCAAAAGTTAGACTAAAATCACATACACAGAATAAGCAACAAAGGAGGATGTATGGTGGATACTGATGTATATTATGGAATAGAGAGAGAGAGAGCTAGGTCTGTGCTAGTAATGCTTACCAGGGTGAACTATGGCATGTGTTACACTGTAATATTGTATTTAGACACTAGATGGAGACATCTACTAAGGATATCAATAAACCATAATGTCTATCTATCTATCTATCCTATCTATCATCTATCTATCTATCTATCTATCTATCTATCTATCTATCTATCTATCATCTATCTATCTATCATCTAATCTATCTAATCTATCTATCTATCCTATTATCTATCTATCTATCTATCTATCTATCTATTATCTATCTATCTATCTATGTCTGTCTAGTCTATCTACCTATCTATCTATCTATCTATCTATCTATCTATCTATGTCTGTCTAGTATATCTGCCTTTGTATAGCATGAATGTCTATATATAAGTGTGTGCTAAAATTAATCTGTATGTTAAACCATTTGTATGAGCATGAGTGTGAAAGTTGTGTGAGATGGAGTGTTTGTGTTAGCATGGATGTGTAAGTGTAAACATACAGTGTTTTTGTGCAGGGCAGCTCTTTACATGTGTTGGTCAGCAAGATGTGAGATACATATATAGTCTGTAGAAGTAGGAAATTACTTCTACAGTATTACTTCAAACATGATATCAATGAGAGGGGATTCTTTGCCATACTGAAATAATAATACTTTCTCTCACAGGATCTTTAATTAATATTGTTAATCCATTTACGTTACCATAATGTGACAATCCCATTATAAATGAGTTAATCACCTTAAATTACATTTATTTTGGGCTGAAGTATTTGTATTTGAAGAAATTTGTGTTTTTTCTTCATCACCAGGTTTTACTTTTGACATTAATTATAGTGATTATATTTTCTTGTAATGGCTTCATGTACAAGCAAAGCACGTATTAATTTATTCACAGCACACAAGGGTTGTTTAAATATTTTGACTTAAGAATACCGGTAATTACTTATGTGTTGTTTTTTTTAAATTCTAGTCATTGCCCAAGTATAAATATTGACTCATCTGTTCACATATATCTATAATTAATTAAATACATTGGGGCAACAAAATATTTAAAAAATATTTTAATGGAACACACCCGAAAGGGTTTTGATATTTAACAAATGTCCCCAATATTATATATATAATTATGCAGGGGCGTAACTAGAAACCAGGGGGTCCCGGTGCCAAAATTGCCCCAGGCCCCCCAACTTCAACAGCTAGTCTGTGCCTTCTTTGCACTTCCCCCTTCCAACATACAACATATGTAAACATACACAAATTACTCACAGAGTTACTCATACTCACTTACACACACTCCACATCTCACCCCACTTACACATGCATGCTCACAAACCCCTACACATATATATGCTCACACACACGCAATTACACATCCATGCTCACACACACACATACAATTACACATCCATGCTCACACACACACATACAATTGTACATCCATGCTCACACACACACATACAATTGTACATCCATGCTCACACACACATACAATTATACTCATGCTTACACATCACATCACACGCAATTAACATACAGGTCAACACACAATACACTCATGCTCACATGGCATATATACATACAAACACATGTAATAATTATCATATATATATATATATCACCGTTCCTGCAGCATGGTATCCGACGGTTTCACTGCGGGGTCACATGATGTAACGTAACCCTGATACTTTCTTGTCTCCCCATGCAGGTTCAAAATAGTTTGTCCAGTGGCGGCCCACGAAAAAGGGGTTGCAGGGGTTTGACTTGGCCCCCTAGAGGCACAGGCCTCGTCACAGCTGCGACCGCTCCGCCCCTTGTAGTTACGCAAGTGTAATTACTGCAATTAGTAATTATAATACCAACACAGAAATGTTCTGTGGCCGAATGTTAATTTAGTGTGTAACTGTCAATAGTGACCACTAGAGGTCACCCCAAGCCTAACGTTAAGTTTCTTTTGGAAACAGGAATAAACGGTTTAATGGCAGATAAGAACCATTCGGCCATCTAGGCTGCCCATTTGTCCGGATGTAGACCTGAATCAGTCCTTGGTCTCGTCTTAGATTGAGGATAGACATATACCTATCACATGTATACAGTAGGAGTGTTAGTAAACCTGGACGTATATACATAGATGTTTCACCTAAATCCTTCTTTAAAGCAAATTCTATGTCACAATGCAAGCAATAATTTATTTATCTCTTTTTTCAAGTAGATTTTACGACGTGTCCTTTAGTCCGCCAGTCTTATTTTGTACATGAAAAAGTACACTGGATCTTTTGTTACACCAGGAGCAACTGAAATCAGTTATTTTGTACTGAAAATATTTTGGCCGCACTATGTACATTTTAAATGGCTGTGTCAAAACCACAGAGCCAGACAAAATAATCATTCTTTTTTTTTCTTTTTCCTCTACGTAGAGTTTAAAGTGGATTATTTGCTTTTGACATAACTGGTCAGGTCACTTAACTAATACAGTTTCATTCTTTGTGCTAAAAATCAGGTTATTGCTATTAAACTATTGCACCCATGAAGTCTAGTAATAGTAGAAGGAATACCCCCTTGGGTTCATAAAATAAATTGTGTAAATAAAATAAATTATTGTTATGAAATTAGATAAATTGCTATAAATAGGTCACAAAGTAATTTTAAATATCCATGTCCCTAGCCAAACCTATATAACAAAAGTCTCCCTTTTAGGAGGTAAATGGTTAATTGTATATTTTTCTGTCATATTGACAGATCTATCACCATTTCTGTGAATGATGATTGAACAAAATTGTGGTTTGACAATAAGTTCAGGAAATTGTTCCCGTTCTGCGTTAAGTGACGCTATGACCTAGTTACCATGTCAGTAGCTAAATTTGTTCAATGACTAGGCCCTGGATTTTTATCAATATCCCATAAATAAATCTATTGAGCACAAATGATGTATTATTATTATGACTACCGTGTGGCTACCACAGCGTGAGCTTTCTTATAGCGCTTATCTTATTTTCACTGTTGTTTCAGTGAATTTCCAATACTTTAGATACGTTTGATTCTCCAAAACATGTAAAATGTTCCTCTCTTCATATCATCTCAGATCATGCTTTTTTATGTTCTTGGAGATCAGCAGAACTAAGTCTAATTTTTTCTCATTCCCCTAACCCAAATATGTTAATGCAGAATACTTAGATCCATTACCAGTCCAATTAAAAACACAGCATCTATTTTTAACAAAAACTGGATTTGTGGTTTGTTTGTGAAGAAACAAGACACTTTAAATTGCTTAGAAAAGTTTGTGGCCGACATGAAAATAATACCACGAATGACGGCAATATTTATAACTTCTTTGCCCTTATTTGACCTTTCAGCTGAATGTCTTGGATAACATTTTAGCGGTAGTAAAACAGGAAATTGGGGATGTTTAGCGTCAGATCACATGACACTTTTTAACCCTTTGCAAAGTAAGGGAAATGTTTAAAAATCTATTCAGAATTTTAATACAGTGCATATGAATCCAATGTCACACTAAGAAACTATGAAAGGGAATACATATGCAAGTGCAACATATTTTCTTTATATATATCGCAGGTAAGTGGAGTACGAAAATATCAATTTAAGGCCCACATTCACCTAAACAAATCCTGAATTTTGGTCTGTTTTGTCTAAAGGGGCTTGCAGAAAGAAATATCACAGTGAATTTGTTACACATTTTACAGTTCTGTACAGTAAATAGTAGACTTGTGCATTCAGATTCATACGAAGCACAAAATCAGGGAAGAGGCCGTCACTGGAAGATACTCCCTTTTGCCCTCTTTTCAAGTTAATCCAAAATGCTTTCGGTGACGTCCTCTCCTCTGATTAAAGGATCGGGGAGAGGCTGTCACTACAAGCGCAGCCATTTTGGTGGAAGTGCCCACCGAGTTATGTCCGTGGAGATGTGTAGATAGAAGAGAGAAGAGTAGAGAGAAGATAGGCGAAGAAGAGGAAGTAGTCATCAGAGAAGGTAAGAAACCATTTAGAAAGTGTGAGAAAGAGTAAACAAGAATGAGAGTGTAAGAGAGTGTGAGTAAATTTGAGCACCGGGCAAGACATTGTGTTCTCAAATTAAAAAACCTCTGAATTTTTAGCCAAACTGAATGAGCAGGGAACAAAAATTGTTGCTCGAAATACAAATGGGCCAAAAAAGAAACCCAAAAACTTGTCCTAATAATTTTTTGTCCATTTGTAAATAGTAAATAGCAGCATGTTATAAGTTTACAGATTAGAATAGGTACTATGTGTAGAATAACATTGGGAACAACTGTTGGGCTCCTATTAAGTATGAAGTTGCTGAAAGTTCTTGATTGGCTCAGGCAGTCTTTGTGGGCGACAAGAAGGGAAAGATCTTCGAGACAAGAAATTAATTAGCTGAGCCACAGATTTAAATTCACTTTTAAAATGAATATATTCAAAAAATTACACAGGCAAAAATCTAGGCATTTCCCAGGTGTAATTATGATTTATTAATTTATTTATATGGCTCCATCACATTCCACAGAGTTGTACATTTGGGTAAACAGGATATTACAAGTAGTGATTTACAGAAACAAAAATCTTTTTTTTTTTTTTTAACAAATCTACATTTTGTGTGCTCGGAACTATTAAGGAGAGAACTGAATGGCATGTCTGCTCAGGTTTCTCTGCTGAAGAACATTCAGTAAATGTTTTGTCTCCGTGGAACAGCCCTCTCAAGGATATGGTTACACATTTGTTTTTTACGTGAATAATTGCTTGCTTATACAAATGTAAATCTTTTATACCGCAGATAGGAATCATAACATGCATTAAATATGGGCTAGACAGAATGCCAGGAAGCCATGGATCCTAACAACTGTCTGTCTGGCTCCTTCAAGTAATTAGGTTTGTCCATTCCTGCATATATACAGAATGTATACATTTACGCATTGCTATATACATATATGAGTTATGATTTTTCTTAATTATCATGGCATTTAGAGTGTCTATGAGATCCAATTTACAAGACAGCGAAGCTGAAGCACTTGTTTCAGGGGAGATTTCCTGGAAAGTTCCTGGATTATTCCAAACTTTTAGTGCTTTTTAACATTAAACGTTTTTCCACTTAATGGCCATATTGGAAGCTTTATTGTAACTGCATCATGGCTTTTAAAATGAAGTCCTGCTTTCTGTGACTTTGTGACCCCTTTGATATCAGAATGGAATAATAAACTATTCATACTTACTGAAGAAGCTTTTATTTTCTCAATGGAATCATTCACCAATTATTGAGCTGTGTACAAAGGGAACGTTTGTATCCCTAAAACAATTGAAATGACTGAACCCCACGTCATGACTTGCATGACTCATACACGGTTAACAGGATTTCTATCAGCTGAACGGATTTGAACACTAACCTCTCTGTCCAAGAAATATAGATTTGTCGATGCTTCAGTGTTTAATCCACACAAAAATAAAGCCATCATATCTCTGGTTGGAGCAGTGGGTGAAGGAATCAAAATGACTCTAACTTTAGATTTGAGTGGATAGTTAATAGGATATGGTGTGCACTACACCTCTTTCAGCTACTGACTCTTTCTTGTCCTCCCATATTCCCTGATACCCGGTGCCTTCTCAATGCCCAGACCCAAGATGCTTGATTTATTCAGCCGTCTAAGTGCAAATTGGTGTTCATGGTTGAGAAAAAAGCATGGATTGTGATTCAACTACACCAATAAAATTTTTCCAGTGATTTATTGAGTTGTGCAGAATATTAGCACATCTTAAATGGATACATGATAGCAGGGGCATAACTAGAAACCACTGGTCCCTATTGCAAAAATTGCACCAAAGGCCCAAACTTCACCAAGCAACAGGTCCCACGGTGCCTTATTTGCCCCTGTTGCCGCAATTAGCTTATCGGTGCCATCCTAACCCTTAAACAGCCTGTCTGTGCCATCTTTTTTCCCAGCTTGTCAGTGCCCCTAAAGCACTTATCTGTGCCATCTTTGCCCCAAAATAGCTTATCTGTGCCATCATTGCCATCACTTACATACATTTACACATGCTCATACACACTATCTACACACTCATTCTATCACACACTCCCTCTCATACCACTCATGCTAACACACTCTCACACCAGTTACAAATGTATACTCACACACATACATAAACATTCATGTTAACACACATTTATACATAGACATTCATGCCTCACATACACTTATACACATACACTCATTCATGCTCACATACGCACGTCGAAAGATAAAAGAAACACCCAGCACATTTACCTGCATGGAAAAGGTAACATGTTCAAGCACATTTTACTGTGAATCCGGGATTGTTTGCAGAGACACAGACCACATGGATTAGCGATGGCAAAGTGATTGTTTACTTCCTTTGAGACCAACAATTTGTGTTACAGTTTGAAAGAGTGGAAATTGCATGGCTTTCAGTTTGCAAGGGGAAGGCTTAGTGTTTTCTATAACAGGATCCCCCAGTCACCATCCTACAGTCACAGCAGCAGAGATACTCTGTTCATTCTTCCATGTTTTCGTGTGTGTGTATATATTGTGCGCCTCTGTCTGTATGGATGCATGGAAAGACAATGTGACCAGGGGCGTACCTAGAGTATTTGGCACCTGGGGCGGATCCTGTATG